>VNWY01000344.1:0-51184 GCA_009869845.1 Pseudachorutes palmiensis
AATGCAGGGTTTTATTAATTGGTTTTACATGAAGGGTGGGTTGAAGGGTGCCTGTTCCGTAAATGCAAGGCTATGCCTGATTTTGACTTCCCTAGGCCCTAGACCAACATTCCAAATGACTCTCCAGCGTCCAGCAACTTGTTGAATTGGATCCAAGATTCTTTGAGGAGCAGCAAACTAATAAATTCGGATTTATCGTGAAAATGATTTAGTTTATTGAAATATCCATATTATATTATATTCCATATTATTACTGATTAAAATTATGAACAGGACCTTCTCACCCTACAATTTCGACCTTATACGCTAAGGTGTACACTGAACCAGGTCGATTTATTAAGAGGTCAAAATTATTATTTCATCTGGCATGACTTGATTTCATTCAAGAATGACTTTGGTTAACATAAAGTTTATGTCGTTAAAAAATGTCCCGAGATTTGCAAATGATAAGTTGAAATGGTATGAGGGGATAACCGTGCAAAACTTAACAACAACCGGAGTTAATTCATATGGTCGGCGCGCGCCCCACCTGAAAAGTGACCCTTCCCTTTTCCGGTCCTAACTTTTTTTTTAAATAATTAAAATAATAAATTAAATTGTTTTTAATGATAGTGATTAATCTTTGGAAGTTAGAATTACTACTTCAATTCTTACATATCCTTAAATACTTTTAAAATATATTCATATTTTTGAATATAGTAAGTTCAATTTAGTGATTTGAATATTTTTACTATTAAAAAAACGCTGAGCTCTTCGAAAATTACGGGTTCTCGAATTTGTGGTTCATACCAATCCACTACTCAGCATCTCTTGTTTCATGGAACTTTAACTCCTGTGTAACAGATCTGATGTTGTGTGTATAAACACACCTATTGACACCCATTTGCACTGCCTTTATCAGGGAGACATTGTTCATGTTAACTCAAGTGTCGTCTCATGCGAAAACGAATTATTTTTGTAATCAAATACATTCGACAGCCCAGACCCTTTCTTGATGGACGTCTAACTGATCTGATGCGTCTACAAAATCGATAAAAGAAGCTATTCAATGTCAATTTTCTCGACAGACGCTGTCTCAAGATACCCATAACAAATTGAGCTTGAAATGGACAATTCGGCTGTTATGAAATCCAGCCCGTTTTATATCAATTTGTCATCAAATCAATACTCTTAACTTCCCGCCCACACTAAGACCTACAACATAATCAGTACTTTTCACCTTTCAATTCTTAATTATCAACTTGCATTTTAACTTCAATGTGGAATTTAGAGAGACACTACATTGCAAACAAGGAAAATCCAGTGAAGTCATTTTATTCCAAACCCTTTGTGTTTGTTTGAGATGGAATGAGGATTGGAATTGTGCATGGGAGACAAATGTAACTCACTGCTTGAACGAACCTCACCGCAGCAAATGCATCAAAGGAACAACTAGCAAAACGCATCCAAAATAAGCAAAAATGAATACAGAAATCTCAGTTTTTCATGCCAAAAAACACTACACGGAATTTGACAGGGCGTAAGTCACAAGTTGAACCTAAATTAAAAGTAAACATCCCTTATTGTTTTTCATAATTCCAGTAACAAAAAATATGTGGACCTGCTATTCTGCATGTGTGCAAATGCCAGTCATGAAGAGCAGGACCACAAAGGTTTCGACGTGTTCGGCCATCGTATTATATTAGAAGAAATTCAATTCGTGGCCCGAAAGTTAGCTCGGAGCTTGACGAGTCCATTAGATATGATTCATCTACCTGGATTAAATCCTCATGCCGTGGAAGCCGTAATCAGGTAAAACGTTGTTGGTTAACAGAACTGAGACGGTACCTAATAATAATAATTTATTTGATCTTAGGAGCTACTACACGGAGAAGTTGGTGGTCAATGGCGGCACTTTTGGCAGTGCTCAAAAGACGTTCGCCAAGTTCCAATAGTGAGTATCTTTAGAAAGCTAAGGTACAGCCAAGTAGGACCTAAGAAACGCTACTCCCTAGGCAAGGAGAAACTCCGGATTAATTCAAAGAAATTGCGCGGTGATGCGAATTCATCTTCGGTATCCCCTGTCACTGGCCAAGTTGGGGTGTTTCGTGCAGTTCAAAAAAATCGCTTGCCATGTCAGTTGACGAATACTTCAAAAAGTTTCGGTGAGTTTACAGCGCCGTGTAATCATCTTTTGAATGACTCTAATTTTGATATTCTGGTTCAGGGCTAAAGAACTTTGCCTCGAAGCTGTAGTATTAGAAGACAAAGCCTGGGAAAGTTTCTTAAGAAAAAACCGTCAAAATTATATGGCCGGAATCAACTATCGGCTAACTAACTATCCAACCATAAACATGGACCAAATTCCGGGAGATATTCTCTCAAAAGACGACGCTATTGAAGGCATACACTTTCCGTACCTCTATGCCGCTGTTTACTGTACGCATGGGGCGTTGCACTGCGAGGACGGATTTCGGTACTCTCTCAGCGAAACCCTTCAGGGATCCGGAAAACTTTGGTAAGAATAGTAACAATGTACAACAACAAGTAACAATGATCAGGAACTGAATTTTATACAACTGCTATAGGTACGGCATAGCTGGAAAATATCATAAGAAGGTTGAGGAGGTGTTGAAGAAGGTTGACGACATCAAGACCAAATGCAGCGGATTTATGAAGCACAGGAGAACTCTAATTTCCCAAATTGCGTTGCAGAATGCTAATATTCCTTTCACCAAGACGGTACAGCATGCAGGGGAAATAATAGTTACGTTTCCCCGTGCTTGTCATCAAATTTTAAATCTGGGGAACAACATCAATATAGCCGTCAACTTTGGGACCGAATCCTGGATAAAAGATGGAGATGAAGCCCCGACGTGTGACAAAGGTTGCCAGTATATCTTGTAAGGAGCTTGAAAAAGGCAATATTTTCGGGTTAATAATTTTAATTGTATTATTAAGGGGTTCACCTGTCATCAACATGGAGCCTTACCACGTCAAGTCAACAGTCAAACAAAAATACTTTTAAACTCAATTCAAAGTCGGTTCCTTTACATGTGTGCCCCTTTACAACTTAACAACTTACAATTTAAAGCGAGCTTAGAGCAAGATCCACGCTAGACTTACTAAAAAAAGAATAGTACACTCGTCTCGATTCTGTCGTCCAATCAGCATAATCAGCGAATCATCACTTATCTTTATCTTAATTGCTTGTAATACTTCCAGCAAAGGATTTTGTTCTGCAATTTTATCCTATCAGCTTACTTCGATGTGTATGTTACGGTTGTCAAGACTGAAAGTGTGACAGTGTCTCAGGTCAGCCAAAACCAACAAGATGCCCGAACTCAATAAAGGTGAGGCATCTCAGCATTTTTAAAAACCTCTTTTAGATCAGAAATTAGATTAGTTTGGATTAGAAAGAGCTAAATTTCCCCATACCTTCATCCCTTTGAATGACTTCATACAAGAAAACGATTCTCAGAAATGGACAATTGTGTTCAAAGAGCCTGTGGATGAGTTCCAATAAGGTAGGCAAATGCCCGGATCTCCTTAGGCGTCATTGCGTAGAGTATTTGGGTCAGAGGTCAACAAGTTCAGGGCCTCACCGACACCCCGCTGGAACTCTCTTCCATTGAAACGGACAAGTTGCCAGAGTCTGATGATAGAGTCAAATAGCTGCGTCATCTGGTTATACTTCCAGAATCAGTGGGTTGGAGGAACATTAGCTGTAGGATTCTGACGGGAACTAACTTTATTAATAATTAACTTCCTCAGAAGGGACACAATCGCGCTTCAACAATGGTGGCCAAGCTCGGGCGCATTGGAATCACCAGTGGCGGAAAGGTAAAAGACTGTGGAAGATGTTGAGTTACCCATAGTTTTGTTGATCAAATAAGTTCCTAGCTTCCTAAAAAAAATTAATAACCAAAGTGCGCATTCGTTAGAAGAAACAGCTAAACTAAAGCTAAAACTAAAAGCTAAACAGCTAAAAGGTAATGGTGTCAGTCACCGGCCATATAAGATCTCCGGGATTGTATAGGAAAAGTAATTTTGTAATTAGTTATTAATTTCCATAGATAAGTGTCTATCTGTCTCCATTTGTCTCCAGAAAACGAAAGGAGTGCGAAAAAAAAGCACTTTGATTATTATTCCCAATTGGACCCTCTATTTACTTAAAAACTAGTTCTAAAAAGCATGGAGTCATTGGTGACTTTACGTGTGCTTTTATGGTTAAGCGCTGCAAAGCTAGCGCGAAGCGCTAGTATTATACAATATGTCAACCGAAGTGCGATAAATGAAAATTACTTTTTAGTGACCTAACGTGCATCCCGGAGTTGATGTTTGGCCGGGTTATCCCCCCATACCACTGTATTATCACGTTTGCTAGTTTCACCGCATTTTGAAAGGAAAGGAAAGCAAGACTCACGTCAATGATAATGAAGACGATGAGTTTGAGATGGAACAATAATTTTGGGTTCGTATGAAATTAGTATGGCCGGAACCTATAGCTAATTAAGTTATAATAAAGCCGTCAGCCTGTGCTCCATTACTTTGTAATTTGGCCGTTGCTGGAGTGTTCACCGTTCCCAGGTTGAGCATAGCAGGAAGCGATGACCAAATGAAAAGTGGGTCGTTAAACTGGAAAACATCAAAAACAAATGTTAGCGACCCAAAGCCTAGATTGGGGCAGTTAGTGTGCTTCATCGGAAGAGTCACTGACCTGTGAAGCGGTCAAGAGGCAGACTCGTTTTTGAAGAAACCTTGTCGACTTCCTCGGAGACACTTTGCATGAACATGATTTCTTGACACAATTTTTGAATTGATTTGATGTTTTGAAGCACTGCTCTGCAGGGGCCGTCGGTGGACTCACTGTTCTGCATATCCTCTCAGTATGACCAGGAAATGTTGGCCAAACTGTTGTCGGTAACTAGTCGAACAGTAAGAAAGGTTAAGGTGACCCCGATAGCATAACCCTGCAACAATTAATGCTTCGGAGAGTCACTTACCCGTCGGAGTACTCGTTTTGATGAAGCCTTTGGGACTTTGGATGGGCTTGGGTTGACCCAATCAGGCTCTGATATTGAGAAGCATAGCTCTGCTCTGCTTGGTGGGGGTGGACTGTTCCTGTACACTCCCAGTCTGCTGAGCAGAAAATGATGGCCAAAAGAACAATGGATCGTTAAACTGGAGAATACCAGTTCAGAAGCCTCAGTTTCTATCGAAGCCATAAACAAAAGAAAGAGAGCAGCAACTGGAAAGTGTCGCGTAAGTATTTGCAGGCGTCGGCAATTTAGCAAAGCAATTAAGATTAAGTTCCATTCACGAGAAGAGTGTTCCGATTTTATGTGATGATTCTTCTCAGCCAATGGGAGTCCGAGGATTGCATTTACATGTGGCACAAAAAAGTATTTTTGACGAATCGCGTTGTCCTCCAATTTTTCGGATAAATGTTTAATGTCGGAATTAAATTGAAATCCCTTTTTATTTCATAAAACCCCATTTGAAACTCAGTCTAGAGTAATATTCCCGAATCCTAAAGCCATGATACTGACAGATTAAAATCGAGTTTATTACAAGATGGAGGCGTCGGTTTATTTTTCATCGTTTCACAAAGGCCATTGCCAGACAGCTACGCATCCTGGCCTGAATAATTAAATCCAGACTCCGACGATGTCACTTTATCCCTTCCTGATGAGCTGTAAAAGTTAAAAATTTATTCTGTAATGGCCATACTCATTCATTCATCTCAATTCTGATGTCCTCACATCATTTTTGATGGAACTTATTGATTTCTCCACGTGTTTTAGAACGTTGGACGGAATGTATCGCTTCATTGCCGGTTCAAAACTACCATGGACGACTAGTGTTGACAATGCGACCTTGGCATGAGTTCTTGGGGAAGATGAAAAGTCAGATTTGGGTTCATCAAATTGCAATTATTATTCTCACCTAGTTTCTAAACTGCCTTCCTGTAGGAACTTAACCAACATCGGTAGCACCTTGTGAGGATTTTGATGCAAAATGCGTTCAGGTCCTAATTGCTCCACAAGGACACGGGTGACGAGTGCCGTCGACGCACGGACAACGCTGTTGCGATGCCTAAAAAATCAGGTTCGTTGGATTTTTCAGTCAGGAAATGAAATTGAAGATTTTACCTTGCTCCATAATTTTCGAGGGGGACGAGTGTCTTTGACGGTGGAAGATTCTTCACCATCGATTCCAACGCAGACATGCTCGCATCCCGAATGAATTTATTCGTATCCGCAGATTTGTCCAGTAATTTCTCAGCAATTTTTTCACAGTCCTGACCAAGTGAATTAGTCTGGAATTGTTATTGTCATTTACCAAAATATTTTGCAGAGTTTACCTGTTCCATTTGTTTCCCGTAATTGACAAAGAGGTCCTCAAAGAAGAGACAAGCGGCTCGAGTCACTTGGGTCCTAAGATTGGACAAATGGAGAATAGCCGCACGATTTACCGTTGTCAAATCCGTCTTGATCAGTTCAGGATGTTGGTGCACCAAACGCGTTAATGTCGTAAACCCGTCCACAATCGTTTCCCTAATTATGCATTTCGTTAATAAACTCTGCCTGCCACGGTCACGCGCATGAGCAATTTGTATGCTTTCCCCTCACCATTCTGCCGAGTTAAGTTGACCCAGTGCCTGAGACAAGTTGTGCTTTGGAGAGTCACTAACCCTTGAAGAAGTCGGAGGTAGACTCGTTTTCGAAGAAACGGAATGCAGATTGGTTTTGCTCAGTGAAATTGCAGCGGCCCTTGTCGTCTCTCTGCTCGTGGACTTGGATTTTCTTGGAGGAATTTTGGACGGGCATGACTTCTTCAGCCAATCAGAATGGTCTGATGTTGAAGCACTGCTGGCCGTGGGAGTGGCGACAATCGGAGCTGAAGCTGCGGAATGGATCATCGGGGGACTGTTCTGTACCCTCCCAGTTTGAGCCGAGATGGTCCCTGAGATGGACGCAATGGAAGTAATGGAAGGTCTGGAGGAGCGTGCCATGACAGGTCGACGATGGACAAAGGCCTCAGTCACTTCAGGGTCTTCGCTAGAGACGGACGGAGGGGACGAAGTGGTTGGGAAGACTGGGACTTCCGCATCTGGAATCGGACTTTTGGAAGAAGAACTTTCAGTCGGGGAAGCGACCTGATCAAAAGTAACTATGCATCTGGAACTCTCAAAGGCCAACAGACCTGTTTTATCTTTGGAACTTACGCGAACGCTTTTCAAGCTGCTCACACCGGAATCTCGATCTCGCATTGAAGTCTTGACTTCGACGTAGTCATCACTCAGGCTAAAGTCATGGAGGGATCGTTCATACTTTTCTTCTAGTTCTTGCAGCTTGATGTCTGCTAATTTCTCGTTCATGATGTGCTCATTCTCGGCCGCAAGGTTCGCTCGGTAGCTCCGATGAAGCGCTTTCAAATAATACAGAGACATAGTTGTAAAAGCCAAAATTTAACACTTTTAAATTATGCATGGAAAGGTCAAATGAGGATGGACGATGAATTCGTAATGGAGGAGGGTTTAGGTTCAAACAAAGTCATAAGCGACTTGTTTCCATGGTTGCAGTGGAATCAAAATTCAAAGTGTGACTTACGTCCTTCCTCGAGGTGGCGGGCTTCAAGGATTTGCTGGTCGATTCCTGACGACATCTGTACAATGGAGGACAATCTTTCGTTAGCAAACTCGTCTACGGAATCTGGACGCCAGCGGAATCGAACTGGGTAAACTCTGCTAACACGGGTTTTTACTTTCCCTACTTTTGAGCGGTGGTCAGCTACTATGACATTAGAAGGGGAAGTGAAAGTGCCATTCCTACTCTGAATTGACCTCATAATTTCCTTTGTGTGCGTTAAGAATGGCGTGAATTAGGTTAAATATGTAAATTATCATTCGAATCCAAAGTCACGTTGACACGTAATAGCCAATATAGACTGCAAATACACTTTGTCTCGACGGGTGAAATGGGAATTGCGAAATGGCAGTATTTGGTTTACTTTCTTTTGTTTGCATGTTTTGCAATTCGCTAAAGTCATCATCAGGAAATAGGACAAGAGCCACTGTTTCTATACAAAGGGGTGGAACGCTGCTCCAATTTGACCTCATTCTAACACGTTCTTCATAAAAACTTCAACACCCTAATTTCAAAATACCAAGAGGGGAAAGGCACGTTTGCTGGTTGCTTTCACTCACCGATTTTGAAGACTTGCTTCTACTTCGGCTGTCAGAACTTGACCTAAACAAGGAGGTCTTCAATATTCAGTAAATAATAAAACTCTCAAGTTTGCAAATCAACTGGAATTTAGATTTTGCTTACCGATCGGAATTGCTATTAGACCGCCCATCGCCTCCACCGTGCAAAATCCAGAGCACATCCGCTCCATATTCCCTTTTGTTTAGAATCGGGTCCAACCCAACGGTTTCCATTTGCTCCAACTGTGCTTTGGAGAGTTGTTTCGAAGGAAGCAGAAGGCCGTAGTCAATCAACCCCACAGGAGAAAGGGATGGCAAAAGACGACGGGAGACACGGGCTGAAACCGCTGCGCTCGGACTGCCTATAGCGTCCACAGGCCTTAACGGGCATCAATAAAACATTAATTAAGCCATCCAATATCGAATGGTGGTTGGAATGCTCTCCGATCTTGCAACGTGACATTGCAACGTGACACGGAGACCCAAATAATTTCCCCATGTCAGATCGATTACCTGATTTGCTCAATTAATTCTCTGAGGAAGGGCATCGCGATTCCCGGTCCGAGAACGTGAGCCACAACTGCCAAGCATTCCAGGGACGCCTGTCTTATTCTACGCTTAGGATTCCAGAGACATCGGGAATACCTGTAGAAATGTCAAATTTTCGTCAATCCTTTGCTGCTAAAGATGTCAGTGACATGCATGACGGAACTGCGACATTGAAACCACACAAGGTCAAAACGTCAAAATGAATATTTTATACAGAACCTTTGTCAATAACAATTTAAGCTAAAAGAGCGACTCCTACGCAGATAAAATTGACTAACCGAATCAGCAACTTTTTCGATATCAAAATCGTCTCGAGGAAAAGTCAATAGACCGTATGAAATGCCATCGATAGCCGCCGGTTTCCGTTTCATGTTGGTCGAATTGACAATGTAGAGGAGGTCATCGGCGACAAGTGAAGGTCCAGCACCTTGGATCAGTTTACTCAGAGTCACAGCAGATTCGGGTGACCTTGACTCTCCAATGAGGGTGCAGAGTTTTTTCATTAGTGGTAGGAGGTCGAGATTATACTCATAAGGCTGGAGCTCTCGGAGCCTGTCACCGAATAAACTGATTGTATTCAGTGTCGACAGTTGCGAACGCAGGGTTGTAAGGGAGTTGGTCATTTCCTGGACCACTGTGGAGAAATTCGACGGAGGGATCGATCGCAGTGACTTCATGATTGACGAGGAATCCATCTACAAAAATCAAATCAGTCCTGGAATCATGGCGTGGCCGTTCAACGGAATGAATGTTTTGGGCTACTTCTAGTTGTCCGAGGGCTGGACTTGTGCTGCCTCTTAATTAAGTTGCCTATACAGTGATAATTACAGGCGTCCAGGGAAATCGATTCTCAGACCAAGGTCACATTGGGTTGGGCCATTACAAAAGCAGGAGTGTTGTACAAAACTTTCTATTAATGGCTACTATTCTGATTGTAAAATTGCAGCAGTGCTTTGGGAGAAAAACGGAGAAAATTGTCGTCCCTTTGAACATGAAAGTGGAATTTAGGGCCAAAATAAGAATGAAATTGGGTAATAATTATCAAAGTACTCGCGTTTTGCAATGGGCAGGCAAGGGTGTTTCCAAGGGTACCGTTTTAACATCGATAGTCCAGGCCATTACTCTGGTCACGATGCATAATCAGATACATTCATTAAGACCCGGGAAGATACTTGTGATGGTAGGACATATACAGGCAATTAAAAATGGTTGAAAGCACTGAATAAATCGGATATTTGGCCAAAGCTTGGTTTAATTTGCAAAAAGAATGGAGAGAAAGTAAGCCAAAGTGACAATTCATAATTCATATCATCCTGGTCGAAGGCTGCCACAGTTATAATCATGTCCACTTTTTTCATATCAAACTTTCCATAACCCGCTCGGCTCGTGTGTCTTTGTTTTTGCATTTCTTCAAAAAGTTTTGCAAACTGGGTTGCGAGCTCATTGCCAAAATTCATTGCGTCACTTCCGGCTTGCAGTTGAACATGGTCAAATTTCAAGGAAACTTGGGCCATATTTACCTGTCGAGATGACGTTATTGTTCTTAAAGTCATTTCTCAACTGTCACCTTTCTCCAGGAATAAATGACTTATAAAATCAATGGCACACTTTCACCTTCTGCGACTTGCAAGTCGCAGTTGTTTCAGACAATGGGGATCTTGCCCTAAACTTTGATAAGAAAAGGAATGGATGAAAAGCACGGAAAAGTCCCATTAACTTTCTCCGGTAGGCTAAAGAAAGCGTCATAAAAATGATGATTCTGCCACTAAAATTAAGTCGTCGTCATTTTCTCCAAGGAGAGAAATTTTAACAGCCCCATCATCCCCCTGTGATTCCCATTTCCTCTTCCCTTCATCAAGGCGGAGAGCAATCAGTCGTATTGGCAAATGGGAACGTGCAAATCGTGCCAATTTAAAATGATGACGTGTTATGGCAGTAAGGTTATTATTTTTGCATTATTGCACACACGACATATTGTTTTACCTCTGACGAATAGAGAATGTCCCTGAAATCCTCTCCGGACAGATGATGGAGATGCTTTTCTTGCCAATTCAAAACCAGCTCTTGTCTAGACTGAAGAAGAATCAGGTCTTGGATTTCATCCTCCTCGATTATGTGGGAGTCGACGTCATCGATTTCCATTGGTGGGATGAGTGACACGGGTTCATTGTCTTCTTCAGGTGGGCTGAATGACACACGTCGATTATCAATTGCCGGAAGGATATTCCCTTCTCCAGGAACTTCGGCTACAGGCTCCTGGAAGACCCGTCGTGGGCTGGGACGGCGTGATCCAATTGTGACACTCTGATCATCCCCTTCGGACAATTCTTCTGTAGGGGTGAGAAGTCCTAGTCGCTCTTTAGGAGCTGAACGTGTCGGCGACTTGTAAACCGGAAGTGGTGGGTAAGATAACTGACGAGCTTCCAAATCATCTATTTCAGAGTCTGAAGAAGCTACAAGCGGGTGTAGGTCATCCTCAACATCATCGTCAGCCCCGACGCCACCTCCTCCGTCCTCAATGTCACTCTCGTCACTGTACATTTGTCTATGAACTTCAATTTCAACAGAGTCTCCCATTGACTGTAGCCGCTGCAGCGGCTTATTGACAACTGAACTGTGTCTGATGCTTTCTCCACGGTGAGACGCAGATGACTGAACTGGAACACCTTTCACCACCACACTAACCACCTTTAGAAGAACTTTTGGCGTAGGTTGATGTAAGGAAAGGTACAGAATCAATAGACAAAATAGCACGGTTTTTGTTTTGTCACACACACGGGCTGACCGTCGATTAACTTTATAACGATCTCTCATTCTCTGAAGCTTGTTTCTCCATAAAAGGATTAATTAACCAGAGGCGTGTAACGGAAGAGCCAAAATGCCCTTGGAACAGGAATGACCAAAAATACAGGTTAGCTCCTAAATTCTAATGACACCATACACGATAAATTACATGAATCAGTCATTTTATTTTTAGCAAGAAAGAGGCAAGAGGCTTTGCATTTTCTGAATTTTCTTGGTGAAAGCAAAGGGTGAAAGGAATGAAATCTTTAGGACAATTAGTGACATTGAAGCAAAACTCATTTAAATTGGATTTTACTCATTTCTACCGAATACTGGCAATTTCTAATAATTATTCGAACAATCGTACATTGTAACCTAATTAACGGTAATTAAAGGGGGTTGCTAGATAAGAATGACGCGCACGTGGAAAATCCAGAGGAGGAGGAGAAGAAAAGATCAACAGCTGCACGGAATGAATACTTTTAGAAAATTAAACTTTGTTGACGAAGCAGGTGGCAGAAGAGGTCAAGCGATAAGGAAAGGTCAAGTGACGTTTGTTTATTTTATTGGAAGACGATCATGTACTCAAAGCTGATTAAAATTAAATTGGAGCATCCCATCAATCACAGTCTAAAGTGGTGAGCAAATAGCCATTGGGCTTTTTAACTTTATTCTTATTTGTTAACGGTTTTTGAAATTATTAGGTGTAAATAAACGATCAGAGGTCATGTCAAGGAGCAGTGGGTCACTTGAGGAGTCCGAAGGCAGTGGGCGATGGGACTGGGTGAAGAACTCTGTCCTGACTGTTTTCCCTATCGCTGAATGGCTTCCATCGTATCGGATCAATGACCTGCCTGGTGACATTGTCGCTGGACTCAGTGTGGCACTTGCAGCTATTCCTCAGTCAATGGCCTATGCTATCCTCGCAGGCCTCAGTCCTCAAGTAAAATGACAATTTCATGACGTCGTTCTTATCTGATATGTTTCCCTTCGTTAACTCATGGTTTAATTGAAATTTTTCAGTACGGCCTTTACTCATCTTTCCTGGCACCTTTCTTGTACATATTTTTCGGGACATGTCGTCAGGTCACTGTCGGCCCAACAGCAGTGAGTGCTCTTCTCGCTTATGAAACGTGTGGACCTAACTTCCCAGATTGTGTGATTCTGGTGGCATTTTATAGCGGAATTATACAACTTACCCTAGCCGTTCTGCGCCTAGGTAAAGTGTTCCTTTTACTATCGAAAGCTCATGATACTAATTTTATTTCTTAATTTGTTCCAGGAAGCCTTGTGATTTTGATTTCTGACCCGGTGACTTTAGGCTTTACGAGTGGAGCTGCCCTTACGATTGCTTCGTCACAACTGAAGGGCTTCTTCGGATTAAGTTTTGTGAATGCCACCCACTTTTTAGGCTACCTGGAAGCCGTCTTGGAGAACTGGAAGTCCATTTCAATTCCAGATGCTTCAATGGGATTTGCTTGTCTATCTGTTCTCCTGATATTACAAGTAAGTACGGTTATACCTATCAATCTTGGCAAACAATCCGCAATCTGTGAAAACACTTTCTTCTAGAATTTCCAGCGGTGCTTGCCTTCAGAAGCTTGTGGCGTCAGAGGTAAAACAGTTCTTTGGTTCATAGCTGTCTCTCGGAACATGTTTGTGGTGATAATTGCCAGCGTTGTGGCCTACTGCTGGACTCCTCCGATACCGTTTAAACTGACAGGATTTGTGGAGCCAGGGCTACCGTCAGTTTCTCTGCCAAAATTGTCTCTGACCAATAACTGGAAGAATGCTACTGATCCGGAACAACTGAATTTTGGCGACACCCTCTTCCAGTTGGGTTCAGGTCCAAGTCTCGTTGCATTGGTTGCAATCCTCCAGAACGTCGCCATTAGCAAAGCATATGGAAGTGGACAGCGAATTGACGGGAATCAGGAAGTACTTTCACTTGGAATTGGTTCGATTCTTGGAGGATTCATTTCAGCGCAGCCTGTCTCCGCCTCCTTCTCAAGATCAGCTCTCAATGACGCTAGCGGTGTAAGGTCACAGCTTAGCGGACTCTTCACTGGTATTATTGTTTTCCTGCATTTTCATTTGTTTTTTACTTAAGTTTAATCATTTCCAGGCTCAGCTATAATCCTGTCTCTCTTGTTCTGTACTCCAGCCTTTTTCTACATTCCGAAAGCAACCCTCGCTGCTGTGATAATCTCTGCCGTTCTAGTCATGCTGGACTTCAAAGTTCTTCCAAAAATGTGGAAAGTTTCCAGTATGCTTGCACACATTGAAAAACAGTAATTACGTCTGAGTGACATAATTTATTTTGTTCCTTTTAGAAATGGATTCAGTTACTTATGCACTGACATTCCTCGCGTGTCTCCTTTTGAGTATGGAAATTGGAATCGGAATTGGAATGGCTTTCAGCATAATCACATTTCTTTACAAATTCATCTACCCCGACCTTCGTCCTGAGCTGAAAATCAGTGACGAAGAAGATCCACTTCTGGACTATGTAATTCTTCGATCGCCACACGGGATTCACTTCCCGGATGTGGACGCACTCCGGAAGTACATCCATGAATACTCAGTGCCTTCCTGTCAAGCTATTTTTATAGACTGCTCCAAATGGAGTTCATTTGACTTCACAGGGGCTTCAGCAATTCATACGTTGATGAAAACATCTCGGAAGAAGCCTCGGCTCTTCCTCCTCCACTGCTCTGAGGAATTAAAAATTGCACTCAAAACGCTAGGGGTCAGGGAAGAAGAACTAGGGCAATTTACCATCGACGATGAGCAGAATCTGTCCTTTTTTGTTAGAAAACTGAATGAAATAAATACTGTCTAGTTACAAATGGAGGGTTCAATAATTCCGTTGAATCCGATCATCAAAATTTCAAAAAAAAAAATGAATTTCTAGAAGTGATAACGGAAGTTTCCAATGCGTGGTGAGTTTCAGTGAACTGGATGGGAAAAAATTACTAAAAAGCTTGGATAAAAGTGCGACCATTTTTCCATTCAAATCTTGTTCTGAACAAATTTCTGAAAAACGGACTCCTTGTTCAGTTTTCAATGCCAAGTTTCAACGCCGTTCAGAAAATTGAACATTCAAGTTGAGTTTTCGTTGTCCAGATGTGGGGGCTCGAGACGTGGAATTTTTTTTAATTCTCAGCTGCTCGCTGCTGCTGTCAAACTTTCATTTGTTTTAAAATGGATTTTTAGTTACTGCAAAACCGTCTTTCAGTTGCTACTTTGTGTAAGCCTGGATGGACCTTGACACGCCTCGGCCTGACACTTGACACCTGAGGTCAATCACTTTTGGTTCCTTCTATAATTAATTCCAGAAGGTAAGAATTCAAAACTAATTCATTTTATGGTTAATCTAAAGTTTGATTTCTTCCTACAATTTCAGGTCAACTGTATACAGTAACAGTAGTGTGAGCAATTAAGCTTGTTTAGCGATGTTGGACTTGAAGAAAGTATTTGTGATTGGGACCCTTGGATTCATTGTTGTATGCCTGGCTCTCTTTTACTTCCTGACATCATCAATTAACTCTAGGACTTTGTTAGAAAATGAGCAAAAGGTAAAGGGGTGGTTATGACATAACTAATATAAATTGTACCTGCAGTACAGTACCATTTCCATTGCTAAAATCTAATCTGTTTTAGCTGGAGTACCAGCAACTCGAGTCTAAATTAAAGAATCTGGAAACTGCTGTCAAGGAGCACAGGAAGTCACTGAATGATATTGACCGGCTTTTGTCAGAGAAGACGGGAAGCCTCACAGGGATACTGACTGATGACAGCAATGAAAAGAAAGGAGGAATTCGACATCGTCCGAAACTTCCGGGTCAAGTATGCTCAGCTGCGGTAGGAATTGGGCTGGAAGCAAAGTCGGATGTCAATGTAATTTTCCATAATTTCACGACGGATTAGCGATTCATGCTAATGCATCATGGAATGATTCTGAAACTGTTTCAGATGCTCAATGTTTATGAACTGCTCAAATTCGATAATCCTGACGGCGGCGTGTGGAAGCAAGGATGGGACATCAAAGTCGACATGGACAGATTCACACCGTCGAATAAACTCAAAGTATTCGTCATTCCACACTCACATAATGATCCAGGTGAGCGACGCTAAAGAAGAATTGCTAATTTCCTGAGGTTGAGCTGAGTTTTTTTAAATTACAGGTTGGTTGAAGACATTCGAGCGATATTTCGAAGACCAAACCAAGCATATCCTGGACTCCATGTTAATTCAGCTCCAGGAACATCCAGAACTGAAGTTCATCTGGGCTGAAATATCCTACTTTAATTTATGGTGGGAGAACTTAGGCTCCGATCAGAAAGAAGCGATCAAAAGGTTATGAATACACCCTATCTCAAAGGTTGTTTTTTCCGTAGTTTGAAAAACTCGTTTGGTAATTTCAGGCTTGTGGAGAATCGACAATTGGAATTTGTGACTGGAGGATGGGTGATGCCGGATGAAGCCAATTCGCATTATTTTTCAATCCTGAGTCAATTGATTGAAGGGCACCAGTGGCTCCATAGTCATTTGGGATTTATTCCAAAGTACGTTTCATTTCTCAATCACAATCTAACTAAGACTTTAAGCAGTAGAGTTTGATATTCTACATCATATTTTTTTAGAAACGGCTGGTCAATTGATCCATTTGGAATGTCGCCTACGAATGCATATTTACTCAAGCGATCTGGGTTGACAAACATGCTCATTCAGCGAACCCATTATGCCGTCAAGAAAGAATTGGCGAGTAGGCAAGGGCTGGAATTCAATTGGAGACAGCTTTGGGGTTGGTTCAACACTTGTCCACTGGAAGCTTATAATGATTGGTCACTAACATGCCTTCCAAATTGCAGATAACGATGGTTCATCGGACATCCTATGTCACATGATGCCATTCTACAGCTACGATGTTCCACACACGGTGAGCTTTAATGGCTACAACTATGCCTATTTTTTAGTTTATTTAACATTTTGGTTTTTTCAGTGTGGACCAGATCCAAAAATCTGTTGTCAATTCGACTTCAAACGAATGTCCAGTGTGTCACACATGACATGTCCGTGGGGAATTCCTCCACGGCCCTTCATTACGGAAAAGTCAAGTGCAATTAAACTCCAGAGGTTTGTGTAAATAGAACATTTGACTTTATTAAAATCATTAAATGTTAAATGTGCTTTCTTTAGAGCTACTGCTCTTCTGGATCAGTACCGGAAGAAGGCTATGCTGTACCGTACAAATGTCCTCCTCGTTCCACTTGGGGATGATTTTCGATGGGACGATATCAAGGAATGGAAGGCTCAAAGAGAAAACTACCAGGCCATTATGGACATAGTGAACGAACAGTCAGATCTCAATGCGGAGGTAGCTAAACGTCGTCGATCAAGGATTCAACTGCCCTGTGTTGGAATCTAAGATTTTTTTTTGCAGATACAATTCGGAACACTGGACGACTACTTTTCAGCCCTCAGCAATGAAATCCAAGCCGGTCATTTCCATCCAGAGGCTCTTACCGGTGATTTTTTCACTTATGCCGACCGCGATGATCATTACTGGAGTGGATATTTTACATCTCGACCGTTCCACAAAGCAATGGACAGAGAGCTAATTGGACAGTTGAGGTGAGAATCCAAAATTGCGACCTTTGCATGATATTTTCGGTTTCAACTGATTTTTTGTCTTGCATTTTACAGAGCTGCCCACATCGCTTATACCCTGATGTCTGCCGAAGTGTATGGAAGGGTGGACAAGCCAAATATTTTGAAGCTTCCATTTCTTCGAGAACTCTTGGGGCATTTGATTCAGAGTCGAAGGATATTGAGCTTATTTCAGCACCACGATGGGATCACAGGAACATCGAAAGACCATGTCATGGTAGACTACGGGAAGAAGTAACGCTTTACCACAATTCTCATTTGTAATCATTCTTTACTAGCGTTCCTCATTTCCAGGCTTATTTCTTCATTGAGCTCCTGTAATCATGTTCTCCAGCAATCCTTTCAAGTTCTGACGCATCTGAACGACCAAGATTTTAGTATTGAAAAAGTCAAGTCTGACGCTGTGTACTTTGACGCAAATATGGCCAGGGACTCAGCCGATACGCTTCCACAGCATAACTTGATCATCCTCGACGCCGAATTGAACAAGCGATTAGTCATTGTGTTCAACTCCGCTGCAAGGAAAAGGTCTCAACTTGTTCGCCTTTACGTCTCTACTTACAACGTCAAAGTAAGTTTAGTGGATTTTGTAAGTTCGTTCCTTTTAATAGGGTTTTGTACTTTGTAGGTTTACGACAGACTAGGAAAGCTCATTGAGTCCGACATCCTTCCTGTTTTTGAAGATGGAACAACAGTTAGGCGTAATATCTTCGAGCTCAATTTTGTAGCTGTGTTGGACTCAATCAGTGTCGCCAATTTTCTACTCAAGTTTGAGAAGAACGAGTAAGGATTTGAGCATAACATACTTAGTTACTGGCCTGTGTAAAATATGTTTCATTTTTCAGCAAACGCTCTGTGCCGAATATTCTGGTGATGAACCCGTCCTCCAGTATTCTAGAACATGACCACTTCCCAATCAGAACTGTATCGGAGGAAGAAGAAATCAAGATTTCCAATGACTACTTGACTCTTCATTTTGACAAGTCTGGATTTGTGAATTCTGTGACGGTTGAAGGGGGTACACACCCTTTGAGAATTTCTATGAATCAGTAAGGGTAGAAGGTATAGATCTGTTAGATATCGAACTGAAAACCGTTGATGTTTTCCAGTTATGGAGCCAGGCGGAAGAAGGAGACTTCAGGGCTCTACCTATTCCTCCCTGGTGGCCCAGCACGAAGAATTGATCCGGGAAGAGCCTTCGTGAGAGTCCTGAAGGGAAAGTTCCAGGAATCCGTGGAAGTGTGGCTGTCCCAAGTGAAACATCGCGTGACGCTGTATAATCATCCAGGTAAATCATCCATAGACAAGCTCCAATTTACTGCTGGATAAAGTATAATTTCACTCTTTCATTCAGGCTATGAGCGACATGCAATTGAGATAAAGAATGTCGTGGACATTCGGAACGAAGATAATTTTGAGCTGATGATGAAAATGGAATCCAATATTGCCTCTGGAAGTCTGTTCTTCACAGATTTAAATGGATTTCAAGTAAGTTTAAGTTGACATCTTCCACTGTTCTCAGTCAACTTTTAGGTTCCAATTGGATGACATAATTTTACTTTCAGATGATCAAGCGGAAGCGATTTGATAAAATCCCAATTCAAGGGAACTACTACCCCTTGCCCACAGCGGGATACATTGAGGATCCTAATTTGAGACTCTCCATCCTCTCTGGTCAACCCCTTGGTGCCTCGAGTTTAGCATCTGGAGAATTCGAGGTACTAAACCCTGTGTTGCATTTACACGAAATTAGCCGGGAATTGCGTGCTTCACACAATACAAAACTTTGCAATTTTTTTTCCAGATAATTATGGACAGGAGGTTGAGTCAAGATGATAATCGGTAAAGTGTATTACAAAACATGCACACACGTGTCTGTCTTGACCTTGATTTTACTTTTACAGCGGTGTTGGTCAAGGAGACACGGACAACGTCGAGACTGAAAACACATTCCGATTACTCTTCGAAGTACCCCAATGCCAAGACAAGGATAAAGACAAAGCTCCCCCAATGCTTAGTCTCCAGTCTCAAATTGTACTTGAGGACTTGCATCACCCGTTCCAAACTTTTATAGGACAGCCTGACATCCCTGAGAAAACGCTGTCCATTATAAGTGACTACAATGTCCCATCCTCTAGGTCGTTGCCATGTGACATTCAACTTGTAGACTCTTCTCCTCTTCCCTCATACGAAGATCCTTTGAATGACCACAGTTTCTTCCCTAATCCGTCGACCGCCCTTCTCGTCAGGAGACTGGGCTATGATGGACAGTTCTTAGGAAGTGTTCCACTTCCGGAATGCGCCGCAGAAGGTGTAAACCAGGGCCAAGTAAGTCTCACTATTTATAAACCCTCCGGTTTAACCCTGTTCCTCGCTCATTTTTTTATATTATATTTTCAGTTTAAACCAAAGGATTTGTTCGGAGATCTTATCCAGTCGGTTATTGAGAAGAGGACCCTAACTTTCCTTGAGAAATTAAGCACGGTTTCCACAACCGAGTCCGTGCTACTGAAGCCAATGGAAATCGACGGTTTCCTTGCAACTTTTACGACAGGATCCGAGCGTCATAAACAGTGGTTGAACAGTTAGTTTGGTTGCTAATTATTCTGATGTTCTCGTATGACGTTGAGGCCATAATTCCTATTAATTCCTACAAGTTCTCTAAACATCCCGGTGTGGTTTTTCGATTTAATTTAACTTAATAAGTTATAAACCACATGCATTTCAGGTTTATGTGCAATAAGATGTCCCACAAAGTCAATTTAATAATGGGAAGTTGTGATTTGTGATATGATTAATTGCCAAAATATAATTTCGAGTCGATTAGTTTCAGTTATCCAGGCTCCAATCGCCGCTTTCCAGAAATTTTCCAGTGTATGGGCTTTTACAGAGACAAAAATCACAATTTATTCCATCATAATTTTCGACTAAAATGGATTGCATTTTAAAACATTAACTTGCTATACACGTCCTACGGCCTTTAAAATAACTCTCACACGGCACAGGTCCCACGGCTAAATGCGAACTTATAATTAAAACTTGGATGTTTGCGACATTCATTAGGCTATACGATTTATGACGACGACGACACTCGACGAAAGACAATTTGGTCATTGCGACCGGAAATTATAGGAAGCCAGACTAACGAATTACTTGGTAAAATGATGGTTAAAAATAACACTGTCGCTCTCTGGAAAACGCGTTCTATCGGACTATTGGCCGACGGTCCCGAAACTCTCCACGTGCCCTGCCACGCTTTACCTGCCAACTGCTCAAGTCATCATCCAGATCATTTTCTTTCGCACGACGCTTGATATCCCTATCGTTGCCTCTTCGGATCAGCCAATCATCGTCATCTTCCTTTTTCTGTTTGTCATGCTTCTTAACCTTGTCCTTGATTTGGAAGTTTCCCGTATGTGCTTCATCCTTGTCTTTACCTTTGGAAACTTTCTCGTGCTCTTTGGTCGGGGTGTCTTCCTCTCTGGAATGCTTATGTTTCTTTGTAGTTTTCTGGAAATCATCTCGGCTGTGATGCTTCTGCTTCACTGGCTTGAACTCCTCTATTTCATCATCGTCCATGTCAAATGCCTCACTACGTTTCAATTTCTTCCGTTGGTCTTTCTCCGGATGCTTCCTGGAGTACTTTCTATCTTGCCTCTGGCTAGGCTTCTCTGGCAGAATAGGAGACTGTACTGGCTTGAGATTTGCATCATCCCCACGAGTAGAATTGGCAGCATTTGGAACTTCTGCAAAAAGCATACTTTTTGGAACTTCTGGATTGTCAATGATTGTCTTTAGAGCTTCGGGTGTTGGCGATGATGAGTCATCACTAATCTCATCAAATGAAGAGACTTTACCCTTTTCCAGCAAAATCTCATCTTTGATGTGAGCATCATCCAGTTCCAAATCTTCCCCTTCACGCATTGCCTCTAGCACTGCCCCCGCAATTTCGTCAAGGACTTCGTCCCTTTTGTCTTTCCAGGTCTTTGTCTCCTTGAGTAATCCGCCTTTGACCTTATCTCTCTTCTTTGTTTCCATGAATTCTGTAAGGAGACTCAAGAAGTTGGGCTTCGGGGCTGGTTCTCGATGAGGCTGAAGAAGCTCATCCTTCATCATCACAATCCCTCCAAGTTGTCTCGTTGTATTTTCAAATTGATCAATTTTCCTTGATAATTCGTCCAACTTCTTCAAAACTCGGGCAAGAGCATCCGCATGTTGAGCGTACTTTGGATCCACCCCTGCTGGCTTAGATTTCTTCACCAATACCGGTGGGACTTCCTTTACTGGAATGAGCGGAGGGGCTTCCACACTCGGAATGACTTTGACTTGGCTATGTGGCGATGGGAATGATGTCGCAGTTTGTATCACTTTGTCAGCAGTTGAGGTTGAAGGTAACGGTGGAGTGGCAGGAGTTGGAACGTTTGACATTTGGCATGGAACTTCACTCGCCTTGTGTTCTGCTTCACATTCGTTGTATGCAACTAGGTTTCCAAGGCCGAGCCCCATGGCCAACACAACGGAAAGCAAAACGCCAAACGTCAACTTCTGATTCATTCGACGATTCTCTTCAAACTTGTATCGCTTGCTTCCCTTAGCCCAAATCGGCTACAAAAACGAAAATAAAAATAGTTAACAATTGACAAATTATAACTCCATCCAAAAAAACGGACCCCATCATCAAGTACCGCCGCGTTCGATGACAGGTCGCCAGTCACCAAGTCTCCTACGGATAGCGTACTCGTACTGGCCATCAATGGGCTCTCTTCTCGCTTCCGCTTCATCCCTTGCTTCTTCTTTGACTTTAGTCCTTTACCCTGGTCTTCCTCCACACTCTCAATCACCCCCGTTTCATCCAGTTCATCACCGTATTCTGGATCAACCACCGTTGTCCCTGAGACTGTCAAGTCTCCCTCATCCCCTCCATCGTCCGACACCTGGGAATGAATGCTCTGAAGCAACAGAGCAGCGTCTACACCCAATGACGGTTCTTCCTCATCTTCCAAATCGCTCCAGTTCAGTGCTTCAATACTCGACGCCTCGTCTCCTGTTGAGGACTTTGAACTCTGGATTTGGTCCTCGGTAGCAGTTGCAGTCGGCAGTGTTTCAATACCCGGAGGAAGTGGCTTTATTCCATGTAGTTCCGTTCCCGTCTTGACCTCCCCCTCCCCGTCCTCCATTTTGATATCCTTGAACTCTATAAGTTTCACTCCAACAACGTTGAAAACTGTAGTCAGTTTATAAATACTAGGTTTGTTGACGATGATAACGTAAATTTGTTTACCTTTCAGTAGTTATTGAAAGTCTGGTCCAATGCAGCCCAACGGTACATCCAGATTACTTGTTCCAACTGTGAAGGCTGGATATAACTCTCTGGAATGTCTATAGCTACGTGGGTGGTTTAGTTAATTAGTGTTGTAATTTAGATTTAACGATGGTTTGTGAAGGTAACTTGGTCTTGTGTGGTTCCTCCTTGGCCTTGGCTTTTCTGTTTTTGTTTGTGTGTGGATCATGTGCCTGGGGGAGGGAGGCGCAGGACAGGATTCACTCCTGGCTGACGTCACCGCTTGCGTCGCTTCCTAACCACCGCTTCAAAAGCTTTACCTCAGAGCACAGAGGGGTCAATGGATTTTTGCAAACTTGGCACTTGCTGATTAGTCCACGTCCACTATTCAAAAAGAATTCTTAATGAATCATCAACTTATACCCTGTTTTTCCAGTCTTGGAAGATTGGTGGATTAGAATTGGCGAAATGAAGGAGTTCAACGCCAGAAAAAAAATTATAAAAATCTGCAATGGATGAAATATGATCAGTTACAGTTTGGTTTTCCAATTTGCTGGATTTCAGAATTGAAAATGAAACAACTGGTGTATTTATTTAGTATTTTCTTCTATGGTACAAGCTGTTTATTTGCTCCAGTATTAAGCTAGAAAGCGCTTTATTTCCCTAACCTGAAGCGCGTACTTTCTCTTGCGTGAAATCCATTGGTGGAGTGTCTTTGTCGGAAGCTGTTGATTATCCAGATTTATGGTGATTACTTTTTATTGCCCTTCATCATCTTCTTTTCCATTCATTGATTACTCCACTCCACCAAGAAAGAACCTTGGAAGAAAGCAATTTCCATTCCTTTCCTTAAATCCTGAAATTCACTTTCCCATTTCAGAGGAAGTCTTACAAGTCGGTTGGTGGTGATGAGCCAGTAGCTGGGAATAACTATGCATAACCGTTATTACTTACAGTCCTTGGAAACCCTGTTGGCCCACTTGAGCTCTCTTTTTACAAGTTCCAGTATTCCAGTATTCCAGTATTCCAGTATATAAGTTTCCTCGAGAAAGTATTATTGTGCATTTCCCTTTCACTCTATTGCCATTTTGAGGTTTTCGTCCTTATATTCCATATGTACAGTAGGAATAATAAACGGAGATACTCAATTTTTAGGCATTCCATTCCATTTAACTTTCTCCTCTTGAAAACTTTCACCTTATCCACTTCCCCTGCTTGCTCCGCTTTCCTCCGTCTGGTTCTGAAAGTTCTCTGGTGGGACTTGGACGTGGCCCATTTCTTGGCCCACTTACCTCAAGTCCCTATCACAAAAAGGAAATGTCATATCCATATTTCGAAATATTTCTGTCCAGACCCAGGACCCCCGAGAGGTGCGTGTGGACATGATAAACGGGAATATAATATGGAATTCCTCCATATTTCATTCTCTACTCAACAGGAAGGGATGAAGTACAATTTCAAACTTCCGAGACATTTGAGCTCAAATTCTGTAAAACTCAAGTCACATGAGCTTCGTACTTTCATTGAACATTGAAAATTATCCCATGCTTTGAGCTTTCTCCGCAGGCATGCATGTGCAAGTTGCAAAAAAAGGATTTTCGCGTGATCCCCAATGGGATTTTGCAAATACCCCATGCAGGTGACCATTGAATCATTGTTCAATTTGAGCTGATAGGAATCAAGAGACAAGTGAGCTTTTATTAGGCACGCGGGAGTCAGTCGGTGTGCTGGACGAAGACCAAATCGGCCTTAGCAGCACTGCCTATTGTTGTTCACGTTGAAATCAGGCATGCAATCAAGACAAATGGGTTCTATTTTCTCCATTCAAAATCCCTTCTGCCAGTCCTAAAGTTCCTAAAGTGAAAGCATCTTAGAAGGAGAAAGCGACAATGATGGAGGCTACTTTTGGATCCTCCAGAGTAACAATGTAAATCGGAATTGAATTTCAGTTGACTAACTTTTCAATTCATCATATCGACGCACACACAAATCCGTCTTAAAGTCCCCATCCCTCCGCCCCTATGTGAAATCACTCAACCAATGGGAAATCGACGGGAGATGTTGACATTTTACTTTCACTAGAAACCCTTTCCCAGTCGTGCGTTTGGGTAAAAGTAAATACAGAGGCTTATACTTTGTTACAGAATTTAAGCGACTTAAGTTATTATGATGATTGGAGGGAGAAAGTAGAGCAAAGATCAAGGACTTTCCCTCTCTCTTTTCTTCACCAAATCCAATTCAATTTACCTATAGAAGGAACAGAGACTGGGACAATAAATTACCAAAGGATCTATGGCCACTCAGAGGACAATAATAACATCTCTCTTTGATTTCAAACAAGATTTATCATCCTCAGCCCTAATCTTAAAAAAGGAAAACTTTATTTACCACTATAGTTTATAGTTTATTTAGAAGAAATACTTTTAGAAAAGCCAAAAGCGATCAGCAGAAGTCTGAACTGAGTGGCTCATCGGCTAGCCAATGAGATCAGAAGAGGGCTGAGAAATTCCAGAATTTTGTTTTCTCCTCGAAGCGTTTGAAGGCTGTGAGTTTCCGGTGCTTTTAAGAAGGGCTTCCTTTGTCAAACAATTCTCCGTTCCGCTTGTCATGCTCATCCTTTTGTTTAAAAGGCTTTAAATGAACCACGTCAGAAAATGATGTTGACGTCCGCTATTTCTTCTAATATACAACGTGACGTTGACATTTGTATCCGCTTCTGGAATTTTGGACCGAGACTAATCAATAATTTGAGAAAACTTTTGTTCTAAAGAGACCAGAGTCCAGATTTATTAAGATTCCTTGTGTTGAATGGCAGCTTTCAAATTGCTCAGCCAGGTCCTGTTCTTCTAATTTTGGGCTTGAGTTTTTAATTAAGGCTCCACTGCTAGCAATCTCCTTTCAAAATGAATTTGGGCGTAAGGAAGTGTTTTCCGGATTCTGTACACAAAGAAAGGAATCGAAACAAAGGGAATGAAGGAGGATGAGCGCGTCCCAGATTTCCGCATCTTTACACGCTCCTTTGTAGCCTGATTTTGATTTCCTTTGTTTTGACTCTTTTCCTTTAGTACATTTACTATCACCGCCTCCAATCTGCTTTCACTGGAAAGTCCAAGACCCTCATAAAGATGTTCCTTAAGACTCCTTGAAACAGCCTTGGATGAAGGATTTCACCCAATATTTGATTTCCTGTGGTCTCCATTGTTTTCCAAGGTTTCCAAAAAACCAATGACACAGGTGGAGAAAGTATGAAACAAAAGGGAACTAAAGTACCACCAGTTTTTCAATTTTGAGCCAAAGCTCCGCAATACGTACGTTTATCTGCAGAATTGAATCTTTGAATGGGGTGGTGAGCTAATTTTTCACTTTTAATTTTTCAAACGGTGGCTTAGTTTAGCCCAGAATTGTGAAAGCAGTTGTGCTCTTGCATTAATTTGTGATTATCGTTCAAAGAATGGAGGTCGTTGATTAAAGAGATTCCAACAGTTCCAATTACCCTTTGACGGCGAGAGTGGAAGGGAATGATTAAAAATTCATCTTACCAACCACCCGGTGCTGAGGGAATTTAAGGATATAGCGTTAGTAAACCCTCTTGCCAATTTGCATCAATTAGGTGACTGAATTGCCCACACATTAAATGACTAGTAGGGGATTAGGGTGAGAAAATTAGGGAATCGATCCCCTTGTTCCCTTAAGTCGAAAGAACAAAGGGAAAATCCAAACGCTAACCTTCCTTGGTGTGGCAGGAAAGCGTCTGCTTTCACTTCCGTTTCTTTCTGGGTGACTTTCACTTTCATCCCAGCCTCCTCCTCATTCAGTCGCTTTCACTCGTGGAATCATCACCACCACAAAACAACCCTTTACTAACAAAAAAACACAAGTTTTAAACAACAAAATTGAACATTTGACCCCTGTGACATTACAACCTTCAATCCCACTAAATCACTTAAATCTCGAATGATTTTTGAATTTTTGGAATGATTCATTTTTGAATTTTGAAAATTGGAGAAAGAATTGCCAATTGTTATAAATTGTATAAATTGAACAAGACAATGGAAGTTTTCCTCTTCCGCTTGATCCTGTTGTTCCTCTGCTTCAATCAAAGTGTATCCAATTTGGGTAAGTCGATTGGGCGTGGATTCTGATTCCTTTAATGGACTGCGTGAAATTAACACGTTTCCTATTCCCTCCCCATCCGCCTTTACTCTGATCAGATAGCCAAGCCAAGTT
Source organism: Pseudachorutes palmiensis (assembly GCA_009869845.1). NCBI lineage: Eukaryota > Metazoa > Arthropoda > Collembola > Poduromorpha > Neanuridae > Pseudachorutes > Pseudachorutes palmiensis. The sequence continues at coordinate 26,706 of VNWY01000344.1, forward strand.
AATGGGCTATTAAACACTGTCACCATAATTACGACCAATTAGATTAATCGACTTCTTTTATTCCTTGGGTTGAGACATGGAAAGGATTTTAGAGTAATCAGGTGCTGAAATTTCCTCAGGAGAAACCACCACCCGTCCCCTTGTTAATTTTAATTTAATTTTTTATGTCCCTCTTTCAAACTTTCTCCACCCGTCTCTCCCTTTCCCTGGGTAAGAAAATCTAAATTTTATTACTGTAACATTCCCATTCCCATTCTTGTGAGGAAGGCGTGAATTTATACGACTCTCTCCATGTACTTGTTGGAGGATGATGAGGTTCCTTTGAGGGCAAGAAAGGATTTTCCCCATTGGTTTTAATCAAGCAGATTTGCACTTTCGGCTCCTCGTGTCAATGACATTTGGAAGATTCGAAACTCGGAATTTACTTGCCATTAATTAAGATTCCAAGACTGAGCCAATTGGAAGGGAGGGTGGAGTGAGTGCCAAAGAGCCATTTGCCATTTTAATAAAAGCCTGGTGCGGAATTGCATTTTGTATTGGCGCATTGTTTCCTCCTAATCCCTGGGAAGCAGACCCTAGCCTATTGTTTTGGCTGAGCAACTCCAATTAATCTCAGGCTAGGCGGAAGGGCCATGTTAAACTCCATTTCATCATCATGTAACCCTCTGATTATTATTATTATTTCATAAAGTGGCCTAGCAGGCTGGGCTGAGGATGGCAGGATAGTGGTGGGCCTGAATTTAATTCCGGGTGAAAGTCAAGAGTACCTGCGTAATCCTTATGCCTCATTGTTGTCTCGGAGAAAGTCTCCCTGGGCTAGTAGCCTAATTTTCTAATTTACAAGAGCCAATCCTTTTCCTTCGCCATCAACCTAATCCCTTTTGTCTTTCTCCGGCAATGTAAAAGGCAATGCCCCACTGTGCTAGTTAGCATCAAGGACCGAGTCAAAATGTCTGCAAGGGCCCGACCCTAATCCTTCCTTCCTCTTTCCAAAATTATGGAAAACCAAGTTAGTAGTCGTGGTGGTTCGAAGGGAGTACTTGAGCCACGTATTTAATCTATTCATGGATGACTGCGTTTTACTCATGGGGAAAGGAGCTTACATGCCACGAAATAACAGAGGCGCATAAGCCTCGCCCGTCTCGGCCCATGCCGTCTAGAACGCTTCAAAGCCCTTTCTACTCCGCGGTGAAAGTTTGGAATTCAACTTATTGAGTTTAATGAATGAAGGAGATGTCGATTGATTCCGTTTCCTACGGCTGCGGTGTCCCATAGTTTGCGGGCTCGTTTGTGAATGGAAGCGGCATAAGTGGCCTACTTGAGGACTTGTGAGTACTACTCATAAGTCCTGGCGTCTACCCTAGGATTATAATTTCTGGAGATGATGATAGGGAACTTGTCATTCCTGTCACACCCCTTTCACCTGTACAAGGGAAGACACAAGTTTCATTATTCTGTCATCCAAACTTGAATCAAACTGGAAACAAGGAATGGGAGGACAGTGAAGGATGGTAAAACTTTTCATCATCGTTCCAACACTGTGGAGGGAGGTTTTTCAGAGTATCTGGAAGGATCCTAACCTCATAAGAACATGAGGTAATTTCAGCAAGTACGTGTTTGGAACGGTGGTGAAAGCACGTGGTAAAGGGCTGGAATGCAAAGGCGAAGAAAGGGATCTTAATGATGATGTTGATGAAATGGGACATTCTCATTAAGAGATTTCCTTCAGGCCCTCCAAAGAGAAATTCCAATTTTGACAAAACTCGAAAAGAATCGAGTATGTGTGAAGGAATTCCATCATGGCAGATTTCTGCTGCACAAACACGCCATTCAAGAAAATGAAATCAACAACACCATCAAAATAAAGCGGAATTCAACAACAATTCTGCATTAACTTTCCCAAGGTCTGCCAAACAGTGCCAAAAAATCCAACAATTTCCATAACCTCAGGATTAACTGGCTCCGCAGTTTCTTCCAGAGCCGATGGTTCCTTCTGGTATCTTGAAAACGCGGAGTGTTCCACACACTCCTTAAATGAATTTTGTTGAGTTCCAAAGTACATGGCGTTTAATCCAAATCTTTCCGATCATATCTCCTTTTGTTTTTGTGATGAGAAAACTTTTCTCTTTTGCAATCACAAATGCTTTCCCAATGGCTCCTGTGATTCTAAATTTAGCACAGGAGCAGCATGGAATGGAATTAAGAAGGCAAAGGCTTATAACACAGGCGTCACTGTTGGTAAACTTTCACTTTAGCAGAGTTTACCTCCTGTTGTTTGTGGACGCAACGTGTTTCAAGCTACTGCTGCAAGCAAGTTTTGGCAAAAGTCGTAACCCATTTGAGTGAAAGTAGGGAATGGGAGACTAATCAAAATCCCATTAGCACACTCGAGTTTCAATACATCAATCAAACACACCTCTGGATTTCAATCAAACTCAGTTACAATTACAATTAGAGTTACAGGTTACAAGTGCTTTCTTTTTATACATAAAAGGCCACACCCATGAATTTGTGAATGAAAAAATGCTTGCATTTGGAATTTGGAATTTGTTGAGAGTGGTTGAGCATAACCGTAAAATGGCTAATGTGCCAATTTTTGAGACCGTCACTTTCACTTCTGCATATGACACGAACGAGTCCTCGGAGAAATGAGCTCCATTTCCCTCCTGCTGTGCTTTACAAGTTCTGGAGCTTCAATTAATTTTTTAGTATATGAAGAGGGAGGATTGGAGTCCATGGGTTTTCCCAGTTTCTTACTAATGACTTCTAATGACTCCCTCAGAATGGAGACCATAACTTTCTCCAATGGAAAATCCTTATAAGGATCCTCCATGTAAGGGCTCTACTCGGATTCTGATTCATCCAGATCATCTGCCAAACCACACGCGGAAACCACAAGGCTCTATTCTTACACACTACATTACAACTTTCCAGGATCATTTTCACTCCTCGCTCCTTTCACTTTAACCAACTTAATCCTTCAGATAGAAAGCACGAGTTCATTCCATTCACACACATGCACGAGGAATATGGTCGAAACTTACGCCAGGCAGAAGGCACAGCCCGCCACAAAAAAGTTTACAGACTGAACCAGTGCCAAAAAGCGTTGAGAACTTAACTCCTTAAATTTTCAATTGACTCTAGACTCATCCTCCAACTTTTAATTTATACTTGAGCACAATTATGGCCCTTCTTTCACTCCATTCTTGGCTCACGAACGCAACTTTATGCAAATTAAAGTGTGCAAATTGGATGGTCAAAGCTACAACATATTCCTTTGTGTCTGGCCTTTGCTGCTGTGTCCATGAACTGTTGGAAACGTTTTACACAAAATATTTTTAATTAGTATTTTATTGATATTTGTTAGCGGAAACATAAGGAGTGGAAATAATACTGCCCCCGCCCACCAATGGAAATTATCAATTTTTCTGAACTGTCTCACCCCGGAAAGGAAGAAAAGATGCAGGACTTCTAAGATCTTTTTGCGAAAGGCTAATCGTATTGTCCACCACTGCGTCTAGAATTTGTGGCCAAACGCCACTATCCATTTAGTAATGGCTGCCTGCATTTATCCTAACAAACTCGTAAGCTCATCCAAAGGGTAACCCAACGAGTTTCTCAGGTGCGACTTGCTGGCAAACTTCCATGCGCCCTGTAAAGGAGGTCCTGCGACTTCATTCCCATGACTTATGAATGGCGACCAGCAAGGAAGCCAGTAATACGGTAGACAGGCCAGCAAGCAAGATGGTGATTACTGAAGCTGCGGGTTCAGAATAGCTGTCAAATAAGCGGTAGAACCGTATTTCACACACGTTGTTGCAGACATGAGGCTGCTGACGAGTGGTTGCAGCATTACAACGAGGTGGTAGGGAATAATGATGAGAGTAAAGGCAATATGTGTTCCACTTTGACATTGAAAAGTACGTTACAAGAAAAACGCTGTGTCATCAAGTCCAAGACAATGTTCATGATGGCGGCGATAAGAAGGTAAGTTTATGACAGTGGGAAACATGGGTTCCGAACTTTGACGCGTGTGACTGCGTAATGAAAGTCGCAGGGAATAAGAACCATAGAATAAGTATAGGTGACAACAAGGTCCTTGAGTCGGCGACCCTTGACCCCGGGGGACCACGACTATAACATTACCAATAAGAACCATAAACGGGATTTGGAAACCTTGAAATATTTACATGGTATCCCGACATTAAACCTACAAGAGCAGGGCCGTTAGGTGGTATCAACATATTCCTTTACTCACAAACATAATGTATGGTTCACAGACGAATGCTTAACGCTTAAGTAGAGTCGGTTTTCCTTTCGATGCTTTCGGAGTATAAGACAAGTAATGTCCGAACAAGGATTGACCCACCTACCCATCTGATTTAGTATTGTGTGCTGTTGACCCCACCCCTTTCTGCACCATGGCGAAAGAACAAGAAGTTCAAGCGTGCAAAAATTATGATGTTAGTTCTGTAGCGAGAAGTTTCTCCGAGCCTGGGAGTTTATAGTTTTCTCTGGTTTCTTAACTTTTAATTTACGCCTCCTTTTCCCTGATGGATACGTTCTCAGAATCTTAATTTTCTTTTCATTTCTGATTGGCTCTGGGTGTTAAATCAAATACAGACGGAAGCCAGTCACTACCCAAAGGAAATTGGGTTTTGTAGGTTGAAAGCTCATTTCTTTCTGTCTTCGTTAGGAGCTAAGGTTATAATTAGAAACGAGTTGCCTGAAAATGGAGAATCCTTGTGATTATGAAGATATGAGCTTCACTTCACTTTCTCCGTTATTGAGAGCAGATGAGGATAATTGCGTCTCTCCTTTGCTTTCTTTTTCCATAGTCTGAGAATGTCTCATTTTATCTTTTCAGATTACGAATTGGACTCTGAGGAAATTTTTCAGAGCACAAGCACGGCAGAACCGCTGCCTTACTTTGATGATCATACGAACTTGACGAACGTAACGGCCCCATTGGGATCCACGGCCTTTCTCCATTGCAAAGTCAACCTTCTACAGGACAAAACGGTAAGGCCCCAAGTCCTTACCCATTGAAACCCATTGTCCACAACTCTCAGTTTCGGATTACATTTCTGAAAGACAGCCTTCCATTTCATTATACTTTTGAGCTTTAATATTTCACTTTTCCCCAAAAAGTAAAAGGTACTAGGAGAAAGTCGAGACTGACGGATTTGTGATTTCTTTCAATTGGGATAATGCAAGGCTAGAAAGTTTTTTCCTCTTTTTTTTTGCTTATGACAGAGCATTATGGTCTTCGTTCAAGTGAAAGTCGTTATATAGGAAATCCAAGGGATCCATTCAGCTCTAGCTATAAAAAAATATATTTTTTGTATTCTTCTCTCCAAAGCCTCTCACAGTCGCTTCTGCTAAGCTTTGCGAGCTTTGGCTTATGAGGAGGCCAAGCTTTGTAATTGTATTACACAAGTTTAAGTAACATGATCACTTTCACTGAGGAACTTTCTCTCTAAAGTTTAAACCATGTGTGGACCAAACACCGCACACACGCACATTACATATTGTCCAAACAGTCCTTGTTTTGCATTAATTATCCACCCACTCCCAGCCGCCTTTGTCCTAGAAATTGTTCTGTTTATCCTAGAAATTGAAAGTTCCGAACAGACTTGTGGCCAAATTGGAAATGGAGATGAATGAGTTTGAAATCCCGGTTCAACTCCTGCTGCTTCTGACCATTAATTGGAATATTTGGTGAATAAATAGGAATCCTTAATTTATGGAAGAGGCAGTGGATGGTAGTAGTGAAACCGGGTAATTTCAGACGAGGATCGGAATCGGGGAATCTGGGAAATATAGTTAAGGGGAAATCGTTAGTCTCTTGTTATTGTTCCTCTCATCCTAACGACTTGGAACTCATTGGAAAGAGGAGGATTGGACTAGTGGCAGAATCCTTTCTTTCTCCGTCAATTCATTACAGACGAAAGTCATCCTGGAATGACCTCGGACAGACCACTCGTGTGGGAAGTACGTCTATACAGGCCCAATTGTCCCTTTCCCTATGGGTAATCTGGACTATCAACTAACATCAAAACTGTTATCCATCCCCCCACTAGTAGAAAGAGAGAAAAGAGAGGAATTACACAGTCTGTCCAGATGCCTTTCACTGTCAACTTTCATCACAAGTGAGGACATATTACTTTGCACTGTACTCGGGACCAAAGACTTCTGTCACATTCATAACCCATGAGAATTGAAGCGTAAACCCTTTACTCCAATAAAATTAAGTTCATAAGGCATTTCAGCTTCCTCTTGAAAAATGAGTTTGAATATTGAGCATGCAACATGCTTTGTTTGATTTTTATTAAGATCTGAAAGTCAGCTTGTGCTTTGAACCATGTTCAAAACTCGTATTGAATTTTATTCCTTGTATGCTGGAGAAAGTGTTTTTTCTCCATTTAATCCAAAGTAGGATTGAGTTACAAAAACCTCAAGAAAAACGCGTTTCCTTTTCCTATATGGTTTAAGTTCATCGGATTTCCTTATTTATAGAGTACGTGCTTTCCCCTTGAACCAGAGTCCAGACCCTTGATTTGATTCTCCAAAATCCAAATCAGGAAGTTCCGAACTTAAACCCGCATTGACTCCATTAAAACCCCATTTACGGTTCATTTAATCAGAAAATTCGTCAGAATCCTCCGCACTCACTCCCATTTCCAATTCCAAATGGAAACATTCAAACTAAACAACAATAAACATTCTAGAATTTCCTAAACCGAACTTGACTTAGGCTCAAACTCGAGTTGAGAACGTCAAGTGGAAAACTCACTTACTACTTCCCGTTTGCTTGCGCTCAATTAGACTTCCTGGTGCTTAGGCCTGTGCTGCTTCTACTTTAGTTTTTCCCTCAGCCCCATGATTTGTAGCTTGTCTCCTTTGTTATTCCCGTCATTGTCTTCCGGAATTGTAAACAGGCTGACTACTCTATGTAAATGTTGTGGCGTCTCTTGTATGTTGTGGGGAAGACAATGGGAAAATAATTCATCTCTAGAAAGTCTGCTTCTGTGCTATGCCATAGGCTGAAGCCTATTGATTTGAAGTTGAAAGGCCATTTGTCTTGATACAGAGACACAAGAAGCATTTCCTCTTTAAGACTGGGGATGACGAACAGGACCTAATGGAGTCCATCCTGGGTCTAATGCTCAACAATAATCAACTAAACTAAAGGGGAAAGTGGCTCCAACCTCTTTTCTACCCAGTTTCTCTTACTGAATTAAAAAAGGACAGGATGAAAGTCAAACTTTCTCCAGCGTGTCATTGTTTCCAATGCATGTTCTTCCGTTACGTCGTTTCCCATGCTATTGTCCTCGGTGGAATCCTAGGGGAAAGTTCGATGGTGAAAGTTGGTAACAAAAGAAAATGTATTGAAGTCACTTCCGTCTTGAGTTGCTTTCTACTAGAGATGCTTTTCTTATTGACAAGGACAACATAACATCGTCCAAGTTACAAGCGGGGTATGCTCTATGAAATTTATGAGTATGAGACGAAGGGCCTGGAGTTGCTTTCACTTCAGATTTTTATGAGATCCTTTCTGTTGACTTTTTCATTTCATTTCTGTGGTTTTCACCGGAAAAATGGAGTTTAAAGTAAACTTGTTACATCGTCATTCCCTCAACTAACGGAAATGAAAGTGGGTTTTACTGTCGTTGACACATCGTTTGTTATAACTTAAGGCTGCGGAGTTGAGGCTGGAATATTTACCATTCTTAACAGGATTCCGTCAGACATGTTGCTGCAATAGGCAGAAATTACACGCCAAGTCTTATATGCAAATACTCCGCATCAGGTAGTTTATGTCGTCGTTTGTAAATTGCCCATCACCACCACCTCTTCACACACGTTTTAGCCACACTCAGGTTTTAAGCGTCAAATTTACAACTTGGAAATGAAGAGCAACACTGAAGAGAAAGCAAAAGCCAAGCATTTCCCTTTGAAGTGGGTTTCCCAACACATTTTCCCATTTGAACTCTTGCTTTTAAAATTAATGATTCCTCAGTCAATCCCACAAGTGTGGAATTTTCGAATTACAACCCAGTTTTAAAGTGGTTTTGGTGGTGGTGACACATAAACCTAAAAAGTGAAAGTTTCCAATTACATTAGTTTTTTTTAACTCCGAAGCTAATTACTCCGCCCTCGTTTATTCTCCTAGTCACATTAAGTTCGGACAATTTAACAATGAGGCGTCTCCGCTTTCTCCTCCTTTTCATTTTAAATAATAAGAAAACTTTTTCCCGAGAAATGGGAATAAGGGTGAGTGGGAATACACAAAAGAAATGAGACTGGAGATTTAAAGGCACTGGTTTTAATTCCGACCCTCTCACACTTTCACCTTCAAGATGGGGTTTAATTTGGCGTGTTCTAATAGAAAGTCGCAAAGTTAAGTTTTGTGAATGGGCCAACGAGGAGAGATAGGATGGGGTCGTTGGACATGACAAGGAATTCATGTCACGCCACGCTCCCCTCGAGCAACAGAACCTTCAGCTCATACTTTCTTTCTCGACTTTCTCTAGGGATTATGATGACTCTTGTAATAAAATTTTCTTGTTTTAGCCCTCTGTTGAGGGTGATGATGATGAGTGCATTGCATGACTTACAGAGAAACTAATTTAAGACCAGAACCCGGCATTGAATAACAATGTCCACAGCTAGTAATTCAACCTTACACTCTAGGCTGAATTGGTTTTAAAACAAAACAGGATTCGTCATTGATAACCTTCAGATTGTCAATTCAACATGACAGCTGAACTAAAAACTTTCATATCGAAAAAGTTTTTAGAGTTCCTTTCCCCCAACCAGATCCAAACTTATTTATGTGTAGGGAAAACAAGAAAAGTGAAAGTTTCCCTTTTACTTAAAATGAGATCTCCGTCTGCCCTTTTGTGAAATGTGTCGTGTGTCTCCAATTCTAGCGGAATCCCTTTACATCAGGCCCAAAATTGAAAGTCAAATGGAGAAAGTGACTTTGAATTTACACAAAGAGAAGCAAAAATAATCACATTGGTGCACTTTCTCTAGCTAGAATTGAGCAACCCCTAAATCAGGTTATAGTCTAGCACACTTTCAATTTGGAGAAAGCAGAAGAAAGCAGGAGAAAGCAGGAGAAAGTCTTTTACTCAAAAGTATGATTTAATAGTAACGAAATTATTTTCGATTTCCCTCACAAACTCATTCATTTTAAGCCCCCGTCATAATGTGTGGATGACAACGCAAAGGCCACTGCATTTCTCAACCTGTCATGTTCCCTTAGCCTGGAAATGATAGCGGAGGAAAGGAAGCGTAAAAATTAGAGCTGTCACTCTCCACTACTTTCACCGGAAGTTGAGGAGCTTTTGGACATTTATCCTATTTGTCCAGATCTGTCGTCGTCCATTTCACCAAGGTAGAATGACAAGGCCCTACCGGCCCTGCTTTCACCGAGAGTGAAAGTTTTCTGTGCTAGTCGGGCATTTAGTTACTTATATGCTCAAGCCTCAAACTTTTTCTTACTTTCTGAGTGTGTAACAGATGTAACCAAAACCCCTGCTGTTTGGATCATTGGAAGATAGGCCTATCCACGCACATTTAATACCAGAAACTTTTAATCTTCCAAGTTAACTCATCTTCATCTTTAAGATTCATCTTTTCTTCAAGAACAGAGGAGGGCAGTTATCTTGATGGAAGGTTTATCCCTTGTTTTCTGCCCTTTTTGTTGTAACTTTTGAAAAGACTGATATGAGACTTCGTCATGCCTTCCCTGACAGGCCAAGAAGAGAAAGGTTCTTCATAAAAAGTAAAAGTCAGGAGAAAGGGGCTGTTGGCTGTGGACAATTCCCCCTGTCTTGGCAATGAAAAATAGTGATTTATGTTCTTCTTTTTTCTTTCTCTTTTACAGGTTTCATGGATGAAGAAGGATAATATTGGAGGGCTTGGGTTGCTGACTTTTGGTAAAGGAACTCTTGTACTCTTACATCAGAAGAATAAGGGGTGTTCTAAGGAATTGAGATAACGAAAAGACAATCATAAAAAGTATGGTTTGCACCAAATGCAATTCACTACGGACTAAGGAGGGGAACGGATGCTTTCCCCAAAACATTTTTTTCTGTTGGAGAGGGAAAGCTCTTTTCATTTATTGCGTCGTTTCTTAAAGATCTCTTTGCTATTTCATAATAAGTGGGTCTGTTTGTGCCGTTTTTTATAAAAGATACCCACACACTGGTGACGACAGTTCAGTTATTTCATTTCTGCTTTCCCCATATAGTTTCTGCAGTGTCCAAAATCGGTCCCTCACGTGTGAAACGAAATAACACACATGTGGTTTACGACCACGGAGAAAAGCACTGAAGGAGCTTTTTCAGACTAGAAAGCATTATACCGAATCTACGAAAGTGGGGATGAAGAAAACAAATAAAAAAAACTCTATCCCAATAGTGGGGAAAAGTTTTGATTTTTTAGTGCTTTCCTTAACAAGCCCTTCAACAATAAAGCTGAATGTAAAATTGTTTTAAATCAGCTAATTTTTGAATCTCCACTGACCGCCGCTAAAGCCTGTCATTGCACCAATTTAATTGGAATTCCTTCAAGTGTGTAAGAATGTGAGTTTTGAAGAATGCCTGAGTGACAAATAAAGAAGGCAGTACTTTGCATAAGGCAGCATTTGGAACCACACTTGGTGAAAGTCTGTAAGACGCAAGAGATGATAAGATGCGTGGAGAAAGTGGAATTCCAAGTTTGACTTGGTTGGAAAGGGGGTGCGTAATGACCCGAATAACAGCAAACACACACAGAGGAGATCTGCAATGCAATTTCATTTTGGCAATAATGGATTCGGGTTGGTACCGGGAGGGAGAAAGCGGACATACACTTTATACAGGAGGGAGAAATCTTTAGGGAGAAAGCGGGTAACACCTTCTTGTTTCCACAGGGCTTACAACTTACAGCGGGGATGAGCGGCTGAGTATCAATTTCGAGCAGCCGAATGATTGGAAACTTCGTATCAAGAGTGTGGACAAAGTTGACCATGACGGGTTGTACCAATGTCAAGTAAATGACCTCATTTGCTATATCTTTGAGAAAAGCATAGCTGAAGGAGGAGAGACACGAGTGTGATAAAGTGTAAGATTATAAGTGCATTTTTATATGCTCTGCAGGTCTCATCCCATCCACCACTTGTACTTCAGATCACGCTTACCGTTATTGGTAAGGACCCATTTTATATTTGAATTGCCAAATTAGGGGGTCGTGTAAAGTCTCCGGCGTCGCGGCGGCGCTACCGGTCAGCTTTTGGGAAATGTGAAAGAAACCAGACCCGAATACTAAAGAGAAAGGCACTTGACGTTGCGTTGTCACTTAATGAAAATTCGGTTTGTTTGTCTCTGTCATCCCTTTGGCTCAATTGTCTCTGCATCCATTCCCTGTCACCTCTGACCCAGAGCCAATCTCGTTAGTTCCCACACACTGGAGCGAGGGCTGCATTCCAAAGGGGGAAAATGTCCAAATGGGCAAGATTGATGACTTTGACAAGGAAAACGCCACACAGGGAAATGTGGCTTTCACCAACAGCTTTTACAAAGCTTAAAAGTTTGTAATACACAAACAGTACCGTTGACCTTTTGGATGGCAAAAGGAGTCAGAGGTCAACCCTTTGTCACCCGTATTTGTTGGTTTTATTAGAATTGATGGTTTAATAGCCTTTCGCATTGGTTGGACCATGAGAGAGACATTAGGAAGGATCATTATGATCTACGGCCAAGGAGATTATGAAGTTAGGGAAGGCAGGACTTGGAAACTTTCGTGTCCGTGTACCCTGGAATCTCCACTTTGTTAACTTGTGAGTGTTATTTTATTCCTGCAAGAGGAACAAGGAGGTGGGGAGCTTCTAAATCAAAATGGTGGAATCCTACAAAGATGACTGGAGAAAGTAAGGTAGGGATTTGGAGACAGACTAATGGGCACTATAGCCAAGGACAGGACATGCTGTTTTAAGGCCAAAGATAAATTGGACCCACAATAATTCCACTACTCTATGGAGAAAAACTGGATTCATAAGTCAGCAGAGCACATGAACTGGGTTACTAAACACTGGCATTCAGTGAAAGCATGCAACTTTCACTGAATTTTTAGACCAACGACCCCCTCTGAACATGTACTGCATGCTTAGGCATTATATGCCCATGATCTGATAATTTGTCTCTGCGTGTGACTTTGTGTTTTTCCAGTTCCCAAAATCAGTATCGTGGATGACCTGGGTAAACCGATTACAGACAAGTTTTACAACGCGGGTTCTACCCTCGAGCTCCGCTGTATTGTGACCCACTTCCCAATCATTTACACCATTTTATGGAAACAAGGGAACAAAACACTCAACTTTGACACCTCAAGGGGTGGAATCAGGTAAGGTCTGAAAAATCAAAAAAAAATCCAAAAAAAATCCAAGAATCCGCAACATTATCGTTATCTCCGCTGGTGGGTAATGCCCAGTAATTCCAGTGAATTGGGAAATTTGTTATCCACTTTAGTGCCTTCTTTTTGTGTTGTCACGTATTGGTCCTTGACTGATGAGCTCATGTCAGGGGGAGTGTCAATTGTCACAATTTATCCAATGAAATTGATTACTAGCATTCATCAGTACTTTCTTTACCTCTCCAAGTCCATTTCCTTTTGCATTCTGATCAGGCCCAAGAAGAGGACAAATTGGGAACATAAATTAACATAAACCAATCACCATCAAGGCAACTCCGCAAATCAGGGCTCCATTAGTTCTAAAATTCCTATGAAACAAATACTTGAGAGGTCATGAGACGAGGTCATCCTGCAGAGAAAGTAGGTTAGCGTTGTTTGAAAGACCAACTGAGTACTGAGGATGGGAAATGAGGCTCTAATTTAAATACTTTCTCCAAGTATTTTGTATTTTCCAACTGTAGTGAATAGCTTGTGTTTCATGTTGGTCAAAGCGTCTTTTTAATTAGTTGGAATTAGAAAAATGTTTTATTTGTAATAGTAAAAGAGGGATGCATAACATTCAAATTAGAGATCAAAAGAGACCATGAAGGGAACTAAAGGGTGCATGACCTCGAGTTCAAAGGACTGGAAAATTGCTAATGAGGACTTTGCAAAACTAAACTTTTGATGAGTTTCTTTTTCATCAAATATTTATTTTTGACCACAACACTTTCTCCTTTTTTAACTTCAAATAAAAGAATCTTTTTAATGTACATAAATGCTTTCTCCCTTCTCTCCCTTCCTCCCTTTGCTCCTGAGCTGGCTTTGAGTCATTGGGAATTGAGGCAGAAAAGTGTCGATTAAAATTCAAAAGGAAGTTGCCGTCATCGGAGGCGAATGAAAGTCTTCTGGAAGCGTCTTCTGGTTATCTTCCAACTATGGAGCCACCGAAACCAAAATGGAGGAGGGGAGCTAAACTTTAAAAAAGAGCTTCGCTTCTAATCGCATTACTCTTCAATACTGTGATTTAGCTCACGCTTCAGAAAACTTGGAAATTGGTATTGATTTTGTAATGTCTGGTGCGGGTAATAAGACTCTCGGACTTTGTAGTCAACCGCATTTGTCTGCAAGGAAGAAAGCAATTTGAGTCATTTATGATGAAAGTGTTGAGGCAGTTTTATGACGACCTCCCCCCTCCTCTTGAATCATTTATTATTGAAAACTTTGCAGCAGAATACTTTTAGAAAATAATAGTTTGTCATTACATCCATGTAGGGTTGATTTGTTGTTACCCTCCTGCAGGGAAAGTTTCTACCAGAATCCTTATCATATTATTGACCCACCACCACCACCCCTCTCCTGCTTTTCCCTCTGGGAAACTTTTGACTCTGATTTTGCAATTGAAATTGAAAAGGTACTTGAGCCTTCTTGGTTCTTTTCTACTAAAAGAAAGTTTTAAGAGTCCTTTGGACTTGTGTGTGTGTTGGAGACAACCACAGAGGGAGAAGGCTCTCCACTTGCTCCAAAGAACTTGACAACTTTCTCCACTTTCACTTCACCACCAGCACGTTCTTCTTGACTTTGAAACTTCAGACTGCAATTGAATAAAGTTTAAAATCTATGGGAGTTAATTGCGGTACGTGGAAGAGATGGGTTCAATTGATTCCTAATGAGCGTTACATATACCTTTTCTATTTGCAAGGATTGAGGAGGAACTTGGGTCTTGTCGCGTGTTAAAAGTTAGCAAACGATTAAATCAAAATGGAATCCAGAGTTCCGGGAATTGTATGCTAATTAGTGTTGCTCACCCGCTGAAGAGAAAGTTTTGCGTTGAAAACTTTTGTCAGGGTGGGACGCACGAGCGCTTTCCTACTGCATAAAAGAGGCTTGTTTTAGAATATTAATATGGGAATAATGGGATAGCCAATGAGGAAAAATAGATTCAAATGTGGGGAGAAAATCCCTAGGAAGGCAAGCATAACACGTAAATCAAGGGAAAAGAAAGTTTAAAATAAATATCAAGGCAAAAACAGATGAAACGATAATGTAAGTGTATTAGGTTAGGTTCTAAACAAACCTAATCTAAAAATAGGTAAAATTAACACTTTAAAATGAGACTGTAAACGTAGCATTTGAAAACAAGTGAAAACATGCTTGGGATAACTGATCAAATGTAAAGAAAAATCCAGCTGAATTTTAATTTAATTTTTTTATCTGNCTAAAAATAGGTAAAATTAACACTTTAAAATGAGACTGTAAACGTAGCATTTGAAAACAAGTGAAAACATGCTTGGGATAACTGATCAAATGTAAAGAAAAATCCAGCTGAATTTTAATTTAATTTTTTTATCTGGCGTTTTGGTCTTTCGTTTTTTCCATCCCGTGAGTTGTGTCGTTGGTTTCTTTTCTTACTGTAGAAAGGGAAGAATTCAAAAAGTTAAACTTTCCAAGTTCTTTCCACTTTCTCCCAAACCTGCCCTTTTCTTTTGGTCGTTTTACACCAAAATCTCCATTTGATGTAAGGATTTCTGTGTAATAGTTGTGTGTTGGTGCGGTTGTATATTTCAGAAGTTTGCAAGTACCCTTGCTAATACACCTCCTCCTGCCTACTATATCCTATGCATAATTTATGTGGGATCTAAAAAAGAGAAAGTGAGACAGACTTTCTCTGGCCTTTTCTCGGAGAAGACATAAATATTCGGATTCTGTCTATGTAATTCCAGTCTGCCTCCCTTCGCCTCTGATTCCATATTCAGTTTTCAATATGTAAAAAGGAAATCCACTGAAGTGGTTTCGTCGTCTTACCTCCACGAGACCAAAAGTAAAGCACGTCTGTTGTGCCTTCTTTGCCTTTGCTCTTGTCACTCCTTTGCCATAAAATAAAGAATATTCTACTTCCATTCCTTTCGCTTGAGAGATCAAATTTTGATTAGTTTTGAATTGATTGCATTGTCGTATAATATCCTTTCACTGACTTTGATCTACAGTAAAGGACTAGGAGTGTCAAATTTCCTTTGCTTCCTGATGCAGTGCACTTGGTGACTTTATTCTTGGAATTTGATTTGATATTTACAGTGTTAAAACGACGACCTACAAAGAACGGGTCGTGAGCGTCCTGGCCATTGCCAATGCCAAGAAAAATGACTCTGGGCCCTACATCTGCTCCCTTGGGAATCTAACGCAGAACGTCGTCTATGTACATGTCATCAATGGTAAGGGACTCTGAGGGGGAGGGGGGAAGTGACAGCTTACTAATGGATGTATAAATAACAATTAATTCACATCGCCATCCATGCGAGTTAGTTTAGAAATTAAAAGCTCATTTCCACATGCTGGCTGGCAAAGTCTTAAGGCCTTTGACATTTTGACTGGAGAAAGTGCCTGATGGAAGAAAGAAAGGAAATGAAAATTTATGTTTATATTTTGCAATCTTTCCAAGTATGAGTTTTGAACGGGATGGGTGCAAATGTTGCATTTGGCAATAGATGAAGATCATTTTCATTATGCTGAATCCAACAAATGCAAATAAATTGCCCATTTCCAAGTCCCTAAATCTTTTCCTTGAGTCTGATAAAGTGAGTTCTCAATATTTGGCCCATGCAGTTTAGCATGAATCATGAAATCCTATTCCTTTTTTCCAGGAGAAGTCCCTGCAGCCATGCAGCACAGCGACAGTGTCACTCCCATCATTCCAGACTTCCTGGCCCTCCTTTGTTTCAGTTCAGTCACCGCTGCAATGCGTCACTGGACGTGAGAACGACCATAATCTCCGGGATTTTCTAAAATATTAGCCAGTTCGAGTAACAACCCTGTGTTATGTGTAATCGTCATGGGTCAAAATTCTTGTGACAAATCAAAAAAGTTGAATGATGAGTTAAATAAAAGTTATTCTTCCTTTTGTTATTAAGAGTTATGCGAGGGAAAGGAAAACTTCTTTCGCGTGATGCGTAGGACGATAATTGACTTTCTGTTTTGGACTTGAACAACAAAAGTCTTGAGGAAGAAAGGGGAACAGTCGTCAATGGTAAAATTCCAGTGCTCATATCCTTGTAGCTTTTGGATCCTATAGAAGACAAGGAGAAATGGTCAATAACTGTCAAAAGAAGAAGGGAGAAAGTGAGCTCCTGCCTCTCTTGATTTCTACCGGAAAACTTTCTCTGCAGGAACAGTTCCTGGACGGGAGTTTCTGTCGACCTCAAATGAAAGTAAATCATTTGATGAAACGTCGTCAACTACGAGAGAGAAAAGGATCCTCCAGTCAACACCAGCCAGAAACTTTGGGCTCTTAAATTTGCGTCCCAACGAGCATCAAGAGCAGGCATTGGATTGAAAGTAATGAGCTTCTAATGACTTTTAACACTAAAGGGGAAAACAAAAAAGGAGCATGCGGATATAACAAAGTCACCCGTCTTCCGCAAGACCCGGAGCCAGGTTAATTCAGTCCCCATTCGAATAAAACAAAACCGAAAGGGTGTTGATGCAAATAAAATGTTTTGTTCATTTCATCCCTAACACTCCATCATTACAAAGTTTACAAACCTCCCAACGAACCTTGAATTTTTAGAGTTAGCGAGGCATTATAAGGTGTTTTAAAAGAACACAATTGAACTGTGTTTGGTTGGATTTGTTTTAGGAATAAAAATATTGACCTTGCTTTCAACGGAGGTCAACTTTGATCCACTCTGCCTGTTTACATTCAATGTTTAGAGGTCCTTCAGTTGGTGAACTAAAGCTAATGGGCATTATGAACATAATTTTGTTTACAGGAACTGGATTAAGCTTGTCTAACCTGGCCCTAACTGTGATTAGGCTACTATAAGCTCGCGCTATCCAGGATATAACCTAGCCCTAACCGTAGAATCAAAATTTCAGCCAAGTAGCAGCACACTGACTCTGATTCCAATTTGTAAACGGCATGGGAGGGTTCTTTTAAAAGGATTCTTCCTTCCCTTGTCTTAAAATAACAATTTCAGGCTTCTTCAGCGGACCAAAAAGGAAGCCTAAATCCAGACGTGAGACGAGGGAATAGGATTTGAGAAAGAGGCTGTTCTGTTAGTTCCTGGAAGACTTGGTACTGTTACTGAGAAAGTCATTGCGGATGGATAAAAGGGAAAGTTGAATGTTACCTGTCAAGGTAACGCTTTCTTTCTAGTCCCTTATGAACCTGGTTGAAAGACAAGTGTAATAAGTTTCTTTACATGCAGAGAGGAGACTACTATTACACAAAAAGTGTTGGTACTGGGGAAAGTTGCTTTACTGGAATGCCTGTGTTCACTTTTGTCCTGGAATTGGATAGAAGAAATGAGTTTTGGATGAAAAGGCTCTTGAGGACGCCGTCCTTTTTCTAAGGGTTCTTTTTACTGCTGGTGTGAATTAAGCCATTTTGAGCTGGCACACAGTGTTTGAAGAATTCATAAAAGCTCCAGCATACGCTTTCCAGGAAGTTATCGAGAAGATCCAAAGTATCGTAGCAACACATGGTAGCGAATCGTAAAAAAATAAAAACCGAAATAAGTCTAGGGACTCTGAGGATGGAAGCTGTGCTTAAACTTTAAGATGATGATGATGAGCTTACTGACGATGGTCTACACTAATCCTCTCTTCATATAATCTTAACCTTTCACCTCCAAAAGACAAAATCCTCCTCCCCAATGGAACTTAACAAAAGAAATTTAGAAGGAAAAGTTTTACCAAAAATCCCTCCTGCTGCTTTCACTCTTCTTAATTTTGAATCAGCCTAACTTTCTCCCCTCCCGTGTTAATTACAAAAGGATTCAAATGGAGATTTCCAGTACACAGCTTTTGCCGTGGACTTTCTCCAAACTTGAAGTTTTTAGAGTTGGAGGAATTATTATGATTTTTGGTTGAGTGAATGGGCTTGTAATGATGAAGTCTAATAATAAAAAGGAAGACAAATGGGACCCCCTGAATTCTTTATGAGATGAAACTTTCTAGGGGATCTTCATTAGTCTCATGCTGTGGGAAATGCTGTCATTCGTCTGAAACTAATTCAACAACTTTCATTCCTTAAACCCGAGGTTAAAAGCAAAAGGGAAAAGTCTAGAATCCTACTGATCACACTAGGAAATTAACATCCATTATTACAAATCCAAGACCTTAACTCCCGATAGTTTGGAAATAAGGACCCTTTGAGATATGGAGGGAGTGAAGATGATTCTTTTTAGAATAAAGTGGCAATAACTCTCTCCCTTCTTCTGTATAAAATACAGCCACATGTGTTTTATTATACAATTTTTCTTTCCTTTAAAAACCTGTGCCAAAAGCAAGGCTGCTGCTGTTAGCAATATCCCCTTTAAGCAAGATGCTGTTTTCGCAGCCAGTTGACTTCCGCCGGAAATCAGACTGTACGCATAGCTAGAGTCAAAATATTCTGGGCTTCTCGTCTGCCTAGGGTTTGCATGCCAATGACTTTCTCCACTTTGAAGCGTGACACGTCAGTGAAAGTGGAGAGCTCGAGTCTTTATTGAAGATCATTTCTCATGTGGCTCATTCAACTAGTCGAGTGATGACATTGGGAGCATAGGGAGTGACCTCATATGGTGATTTTGATGCAATTTAATGCTCCACTTGTCATTTGTATTAGTCCACTGTCTCCCTTGGCTCATATTAAAGCATCAATAACGCTCTTGGCAGTTGCCCTGTAGTTAAGCATCCATTTAGCCTTACGCCCTTTCCTTTGACAGAGTCATGTACTTTTATATGTGACATAAATGCCCACTCCAGACGCCCGGGTATCAAGCTTTAGCCTTATCCTGCCTCTGTCGGAATAGTAAAACATTAGCATTACAATATTTTCTTTCTTCGTCCATAACCTCGTCAATCATAGAAGGAATCAAAGTCCGCAGTTGCTTTTATTGCTTTCTCCTCTGATTGGTCGAGAGGGAGATTTAGTATAGAAAAATACCAAGAATGGAACCATACCATAGACTGGGGAAAGTTCCATTCTTTTCAAACTCTGGTTCCAGTTCGTTGGTTGTTTTGTTCGGAATTTTCACTCGTGCTTTTACTTGAACGGACTCCTAACGATGAAGGAAGTTATGAAATCGTCAAGAAAATAAAAAAGGAACCTTCACTTTTGGATCCTGACCAGAGCAGTTATTTTAAACTTGAAATACAGTGTACAGAAGGTCGTAAATTATCCCCTATAGGAGATTTCGAAAGTCCGAATCCTCGAGGTGAATTTTTGCACGGTTTAGCGACGACGGCGCCTCTCTCTGAGTTATAGCTTTGCATTTGTCGCTTTGTACTTGTTACTGCTGGGTTGGTTCCTTCAGTGGGATTAAACGGTCCTAAACTCCCTCGAGTCTTTAATGTCACTAGAGCTAAGTCTAATTAGAAGCTCATTAGTCTTCATGACTTTCCCTTGACGACTTAAGAGACAAGACGCTACGAACCCTTCAAGATTTACGACCACGATGAGGTTTCACGGAGACACTTTCAAGTGAAAGTAGTTTAACTCAATTCGTCGTTGTCCAAGACCAAATGAAACCAAGCTCTGGAAACATGGAGAACTGCACGGGG
The DNA here is from genome assembly GCA_009869845.1 of Pseudachorutes palmiensis. Taxonomy (NCBI): domain Eukaryota; kingdom Metazoa; phylum Arthropoda; class Collembola; order Poduromorpha; family Neanuridae; genus Pseudachorutes; species Pseudachorutes palmiensis. The sequence goes on from VNWY01000344.1 coordinate 46,692, forward strand.
AAAGATCTTTACCATCATTATTATGTGCCATAAAAATTTCGATTTCAGTTTTTTTTCGTGCTGCCGCATCATGATGAGACCAAGACCAAGTCACTTCCGCCCTCGCTGCAGCCTTGGAAGGCCTCTGGAATGCGGGTGAAAGCGAGAAACCGGGACAAAGTTAATAACTTTTCCATTAATTCCATTTTCCTCCCTTTTACTTTTTATGGATGGGCTTGATTTGCATTGAAAGTGTAATTTCATGGCACCCATTCCTTTGGCTGGCACTAACTGCGGTGAGGTTGATGAAATTTTATAGGTTACTGACAGCACAAGTTTTCGCATGCAAACCGGAGGCTATATGATCATCCTATCATCATCGTCTTGATTGTCATTTCGAGAGAGACCAAGTTACCCGGGTGTCACCGTCAGCTTTACAACATATACGCAAAAAGCACCGATATCACCAGACCGTGACTGCTTTCTCCTTTCAGTCTCAAAATCATTGACCCGAAAACTTTGATCCATAATTCTCCTCTACGTAACTTGAGGATGATGGGAATTATTGACACGCATTATGAAATGAAAGTGAAAATGCATTAGGGTCGAGTCAACTGGCTGTCAACTTTAGCATTAGTTAGCTGGAAAGAGAGCCTTTGGTTTGGTGCGCCTGCTAGCAGGCGCTTGTCACTGGCGGTGTTAGCAGCTTGACGTCCTTGAGGTTAAGTGACGCTCCTGGTAGGAGTGAAGATATGCATTCAAACGACAAAATTAGAACGCTAATGGAGAGATCAAGCGGAGATGAAAAGGAATCTCCAGATTTTCATTTTCTCCAAAGTGAAAAGAATCGGGTGAAAGGGCGATGGGAATCTGTGTGGATTAGAATCTTTTCAGCCAAGGCACCTTGGCCCCTCAACCATTAACATAAAATACTTCTGGACACTTCGAACCCTTGATATTTAAGTCTTGGCCAATGAGAAACGAGCCAATCGACCTAAACCCTGACCTATAAAATTAGCATTCAAGCAATCTTGGAATTTTTAATTGGCGTTAAACTTGAGCTACAAAACGTGAGAACGATGGAGAAAATGAGTTCAAAACTTCCGTTGTTGGTTTCTAATTTTATGGGCTTTAGAATTATTGGTGGTTTCAGTATGAAAGAAAGACCATGACCGAACACCGAAACCGGAAGTGACATCAGCACTGACGGTTTTTGACTTTTTTGTTCCTTCATGTACCCGACAATGTCAAAATTGATGAATCAGCGAATGAAACAGGGAAAACATTCTGCGTAGGTAAAAAAATATTCCATTTCGCTTTTGTTCCTTTTAGTGTGACAAGGTTTTACTTGGGATTAAATGACAAGGTGAATTTCAATCATTAATTATTAGTGTTAATCAAGTCTTAATTAATTTGTCTTGATTTTAGCCCGACGCCTTCATCCATTTGGCATTACACCCATCACCACCGCCACCATGAATATTCTACGCCAGTCCCGCCGTCATTCCCAGAGTCACCGCCGCGTCCGACCAGGCCCACGACTACACTTCGTCCTTTCTCAACAACTTTGAAGTCGATTAGTAATTCTGCACATAATGGGTGAGTACTAAAGTCCAGGTTAAAAGTTAGCTGGTTGGTATTCATTTTTTAATTCCGCAGTGGAAGCCAAGCAGGATTGGGAATGCCAGCGATTTTGTTCATTTCGATTGGAGGCGTGGTTCTTCTCATTGTCCTGCTGGTCTGCATCTATGTGACATGGCGACATTTGAAGGCCCGGAAACTCTCCAATTGGAAGCAGGGTGAGCGACACTTCTATTCTCATGTGGTGACTGGCGACAATTCCGACATGTTTTTGTTGATTGAGTTTCGTTGCAGAGAGTCTAGTCGGTAGAGCCATTCAGCGTCGTTCCTTCTTTCCCCGATTCTCTCGATATCGGAACCAGCCCATTGTTGTAAACTACCCTGACCCAGATTCCCATTTGCCAAATTACCCAATTCGGACACCGTACACTTTTTCATCCTCAAGTACCCTGGCATCCACACCTGGATCCGTTATTGCAATGGAACCAAAAGCTACAAATTCAATACCAGGTACACACGCACAGTCCGCAGGTTACTATCGCCAGTAAGCACCCGTCTTAATGATCCTTTTATGCTTCTCGACAGATGTTCCATCATACAGGGCAACCATCTATTAAGCACCAGGATTCTGCTGCGGAAGGAAAATGGTGGAAATAAACTGAAAAATGTATTTAGCCTAACCAAAGATTTACCTCTCCTTGGATGAATTTCATTGACTTGGTTTTGACAGTCTTTTGTCTAGGTCATTCATAATTTCTGTTAATTCTTGCTAATTAAGGATTCGTTTGCATTTTAACGGCAGAAACGACTGCAGCTTAGACCCTTCCGAACAACCTAAACCTTGTAACCTGTAGAGGATGAGACTAGTTAAGCCTTTTATTTTCATTTTTCTGACTGGCGTATTGGCTATCCTTTGGATTAGTTTTCATTTCCAAAGTCCGAAATGGTTTCGATTAATTCCAAAACTGAGAAGAGGTCATTTCCAAAGTAGGAAAATAGCTTTGTCGAAATTCTGTAACAACTACAAGACCAGAGAGCGGTGAGATAACATACTTTTCCAACCAATGAGTATGCTGTATACAATTGAAACTTGTAAATTAGGCTGAATCCTAGTTACTTTTACTACTACAACAATACTGGAACCAAGCGTGGACTGCTTTGGTGCAAAGTGCCGAAAGTGGGGTCAACGACCTTGACCAAGTTGTACCTCCGCTTGGCTGGAGTCCATCAGGGAAACGATGCAGAATCCATCGATGGAATCTCCATCGCTAATGCCACCAACTTTTTCAAAGTGCACAAAGCGCTACGAGAGTATTATCCAAAGGCGTCACTGAAAACACTCCAGTCACTCCTCCTTTCAAAATCGACGGTGAAGTTTATGGTAACAAGGGATCCATTCGAGCGTCTTGTTAGCGCATACAGGGACAAGCTGGAAGACTACCAGCGTGATTTGCGCTTCAGGTTGAAGCTCAAGTCAAGTCATTACGAAATTAAAATACATTTTCTATCATAGGAATGGCTACTATTACGAAAATTACGGGAAGTTTATGATCCCTGCTAAAGAATTCAATTCCACTCGTGTTCCTACCTGGCCCGAGTTCATTTCCTACTTGCTAAAGACATCTATCACCAGGTGAGGAAACAACCAATGACGTCTTCAGATTTTGAAACTAAGGTTGGAAACTACTGACATTTTGTTGTCATTTCTTCTAAGATACGACGAACATTGGATGCCGATGAGTCGCCTTTGTTCACCCTGTGCCACTGATTACGACTTTGTGGTCAAACTAGATCATTTCCAGCATCAAATCCAAGGGCCGTTGAAGAGTGCTGGAGTCCATGCCCCTAGTATTGGATGGTCTCATCGTACCGGAAGTGGCGATCGTTGGATCATCAACAAATATTTTAATAATTTGACCCTTATTGATATCAAGCGGTTGTATCTCAAGTACAAAAGAGATTTCCAGCTATTCGGTTACAAACCCCAGAAATACTTTAAACTAGGTAACAATTAAACCTCGAAATTCATCAGCTAAACTGTAAGTTAAGGGTCAAGGAGTCCCTTCATACAACTGTAAGCTACAGTTAATATTTTCTAGGAATAGCCGAGACTGCGGATGACGGAGTTGAATGAGCTGTTTGTAGCAGAATGTTATGTTCTAGGATCGTCCGATTTATCACTTGAATGTATCGGCCCCCTCATTTGATCGGTCACGCAACATAAACTCCGCTGTCAAACTTGACAGCTTGAGATGATCGAGCGGAGCTTCTTCAGCCTTCTACTGCTAATGTCACTTTATCGCTCATAAAAGCAATCTGGACGTCTCCAAGCTAACTTTCACTCAACTCTCGAAGGAAATGAAACTCACGGTCCACCTTTGTTGAATTTATGACGATGTTGTAAAGCAACTATTGGCGACATGAGTCCTAAACTGGAAACTGTCGACGACATCGAACCATTAAGACGTTAATAATTCATCCAGTGACATTGAGCTTTCAATCAACAGCCTAAAGTTACCTGGCGTTCTCAATCATCCATTCCAAATGGATTTAAGTCTCTTGAGGATTTTGGACTGGACACTCGCCTTAAGCCGCACAACAAGTCGCCGCCTGGACTCTCATTTGCGTTTGAACGCAAAATGACGCTGACAAAGTTCAGCTATAGTCTGCCCAATATTTCTTTTTCCGCAGTCGGTTTGGCAGAAGATGAAATCAGGCCGGGATTGGAGTATTCCGCTGTGGGGACTGCGTCGCCTGAGATCTTGGAAGTAGGTCGTGAACTCACGGTGTCAGGTGTGTTCCTACTCATGACACTCGCCATATTCAACCTATGGATCGTTTTGGCAAATAGTGTACTCGTAATCGGGATATGGCGGAAAGGGAGTGACAATGGCCTCTACTCGACGGACTGCTACCTCATTAATCTCTCTATT
>VNWY01000345.1:0-50909 GCA_009869845.1 Pseudachorutes palmiensis
AGAAGGCACTTGTCCAATTAAAAATGTCACAAGGATTCAAGTTAAGGGACAGTGGAATTAGTTATTCAAAATTTTCAGGGTTTATTTTTCATTGGTTTATTCCCATTGGCTGTTCTCTCAGCCAATCACAGCCTGCCACGGCAGCAGGCGACACCTCATTGGCTTGTCTTACGTTTTACTTACGATTTAAACAACAGAGGCGACGGCGATGGAACGAAGGCCTCATTCCTTCTCTGCCTGCCGTCCTGGAAAGACCTCCTGCCAGAACGCTCCAACCACCTATTACCTGTTCCATACTTTTTGGCATTGCCGAAAGGGAAGTTGAGTCAACGGAGACAAAATGTAAACATGCCTTCCAAAATATACTTTTATGATTTTATGAATAACTTTAGGAGCTTTTTAGTATAATTAGTGCATCCAATTTCTTCTACGGATCCTGAGACAAAAGGGCACCATCGGGCCAGGGCTGCACGAGGCCACAGTCGTCGTCACAGACGTGGTCGCCGTCATACTCACTGGAGGTCACCTGACAATGACAGCAGGACCAGGCGCAATTGGAACTTCCACGACCATCATGGATCGGCTTGGGACCATAAATCACGTCACGTTGACCGACGTCGAGGACCCTATGACCGCCAATGGTCAGAATTCCCCAATGGCTACCATGGAACTCCGCACTGGAAGGCTGCAAACGGCCATGAACACCTTGAGTCCGCGAAACGAATGCGTCTTTCTCGTTTCAGCAACCCAACCCTGGCCGATGCTCATGCCTGGAACAGAGATGCAAATGATGGGGAGGGCCGTCTCTCAACTGTCACTGAGAAGGGGAATTCATCCAAACAGAGGTCATCAAAGTTCGACCGTTGGATTGATGGTTCCGATTCGGACAATGACAAGGTAAGGAACAATTTCAAAGTCAAAGATGTTACTAATACGTCTTTTAAAATTACAGTCCATTATACTCCCTCATCCCCGTGACGGCCCGCATGACCCGTTCAACTTCGCAAAAGAGTTGGACGGTCCGATGTCTCCAATGCCAAACCCGACAGAGGCGGCTGGTTCCTGGTCCAACGACACTTTGGCTTCATGCATGACCTCTGATGTGGATGTCCTCGTCCTCACCCCCGAAGTCCTTGATGAGTTTGACGTCAAGCTAATGTAAGTTATCATCCCCTTTATGATCCCTAACTCACTTAATGACATTTCATAATTTGACTTTGAATATCTAGGACGTTCTTGGGGAAGCTGTGAATCCTGGGGTGAAGAGTCCACTTCCGTCTTTCTTGTTAATGCCACATTGTGTTTTCTTCATCAATTCAGAAACCTATGTGAGCATTAGCCATAATTTTTGTACAAAATCATTGTTTAGTTCAATTATTTCAATTGAAATTAGTTCTATTCATGAGATTAACTCTCAATTAAATTAACTACAGGTACATACTTAACACATATGTAATCATAAATCAATTTCATTTCAATTAAATAAATTCCTTTTCATTCAAACCAACCCTTGTGTGTTTATGAACTTGTTCTTTATTTATATCTTATTACGATAATCCTGGAAGAATAGTATCAGGTAAATTGCTTGTTCATTCAGTGTCCTTTTGGCCTCCAGTATCCGAAGACTGTTGACCGCTGGCTAGGAAATAACCTTTGGGTCAATTATTGGTAAATTACTTTCCATTTTGCCACGTAGCGTCGTGAACTTAGGAAGCAGATAGTGGTTTTTAATTGTTTTAATTGTGAAGAAGCTCTACCCTCAAGGGCCTAGCAAACCCCGCTCCCCTCCATTACACCTCCGGTCTACTCTTCCGTATCAATTATCTTCAGCATCAATTGAAATCAAACTTCAATTCCTCTACTTATGAGATACTCTTCATTGCTACTTTGTTACAACCAGGCTCTTCTTAGACGTCGCACGGCGCCCCTCTTCTGTGGAGCGAAATTGGCCGTTTCGAATGGAAGCGGAGCGACGACGCACGTGGACCCTTGCTCTGGGGACCTTTGACTTTTGCTATTCATTCTCCCTTTACTACCCGTCAATTCATTCTCAATTATTCACAAAATCTAACCAGAGTGACCTTCATCGGTCATCAGCCTTGAATACCCTTGGATCGACACTCCTAGGAAGGTAAAGAGTAGCCTAGTTGGTACTAATTAAGAATATCTTTGGGTTACTTAAAATAAAATACAGCAGAGTACCAATAGACAATTTGACCGCATAACCTTTGATTATTCCATAACTAAATGACAGCGGCGGATATCTTTGTTAAAAAAACCTTTGCTTACCAACAGCCAGCGCCAGGCCTTTACATCCGCCAAATACCATCTTGACTATGCATGAGTTTCTCCACAAATCTATTAATAAATTGTATCATGTCGTCATATGATGGAAAGGAAACAGCAGACTTCCATTGCAGTGTTTGTCCTCCTTTGTCCTTCTTGGTTGCTTATATTTATTCTATTTTATCGATTTATTCACAGCTTCTGTCAAGAGTGTCCTCTGATTGTACTTTCTCTTTGAATCTGGATTCTCTTGGAAAAGTGACGCCTACCCTCAGGAGGTACAATACGCCTGTAAGCATCTTCAAAATTAATAATTCAAAACCAATTTATTTCCTTTCAGTTATTAACAACGTGCCAGAATTTAGGAGGATGAGCAACCCAACACCGGATGCTGCTTCTGCCACACAACCTAAAGAACAATCAACAAAGGAACATGCAAAAGATCTGCCAAATTTAACTTTTGCTCAGATTTTGAGGAAGATTGACTCAGCGGAGGATCGCGCAGGAAGTTTGCTAACCCAAGGAAATCTTAGTACGCTGGATCAATATATAGCAAATGCCGCAGTGTTTGCAGCAGAGACGCAGCGGAAAAAGTTTTACCGGGATGCGAAGCAGAGGTAAACAATTTTTGCTTAAGCTTTGCAGAAAGTGCTTGTTGTGGCGTTAGTATTCTGCGCCATTTTGCTAATGCTACTTATTGCGAATTTTGTTTTCTCTCTTGTGAAGATTATTTCGTGAAGGTATCCAGTATTATCCAAGGAATAGATTAGAGGTTAATTAATACACTTTAAGCATATGTATCTCGGTGATTTCATCATGTCCCACTCCTGTTCCATTCCAATTGAATTTTGATCGGAAACTTCAGACAGGAGGGGAAGTTTGGCGTATCATCCCTTTGCAAATCGTGTTTCATGTGTGTCGCAAGACGCAGCAGGGTCTCTTCTTCAATTGGTCCGCTTGTGGGCGTGTATCAGAGTTAAACTTATTAGCTTCTCAGCTGTAATCTCGTCTTTCACAATGATTCCACAGCAGTGGATTCTAATCCCTTTGAGATTTTAAAATTTTAACATGGATCTTGAGGGGCTGTATGACGTTCAGCACACCCTCCTGATGTCGCCGGATTTTATTCCTCCAGCTGTCCGGATAATCATTCCTCTTCTTCTTAACTTTTAAAGGTTACGTAATTAGCTGTTGGATCCAGGCATTAACATTATGGAAAAATCCAAAAATTCATGATAAATAATACGAAGATATCACTGGGCCAAGGAGTTTATTAACTGTGCTTATCATGAATTTCCAATGAGGTATTTATTGCTTTATTTGTGTTGATTGTAACAATTGAGTTAATATCCACCTTGGGATTAGCTGTAAACTTCGTCGTAAGGAATCTGCGTTTAAAGAGTCTCAGTTCCGGCTCTTGTTGATGAGGTTATTAGAAGAAAGCGTTTGACTTTCACCGAGGAAAGGACGCTTATTAGCAATTTCGCTCATAGACCTTATGGTTAAATGGGTTAAATTGATTAGCCAATTGTTAGACCAAGCACGTTCCATGGAGATTATGTACAAGCTCTCTTTAATCAACGTCAACTTATGTACTGTATTCTCCTCAAGGAACTGTAAATTGATAATTATTTAGTTTTTTGTTATTTTTGTTCCAAGGAATTATAGCTTGTAAAGCCCAGGACGTTGCTGAGATACCAGAGATTTGGTAATGCGTCGTGTGGTAGGGAGTTTTGGTTGGACTGAAGGTATATGTTCCTGGAGTCAAGACGCTTTCGCCTTCAGTACCAATCTCTCTCACGACTGGACAAGTACAGAGTCCCTCAAAAGAATCTACGGACAAAGAATCCAGAACTTGATCAATTGACGCTTAGTTTTCACAAGCTAAAAGCCATAGCCGCTATGCCTGATTTGCAACCGCAAGAGCAAGGAAGCCCGCTTCCAGCCAAAATTAGCTCAGCCATTCTATCAGCTGTTGACACACGGATCCAGTCTGCTACTTTGTCTTCAATTCCAGAGGCAATCCATGTCTATCCCCCTGGGGTAGCCCGTACGGGACGCTGGGCCAATGGGAACCCTCCAGGTCCATCCCGACACTTTTCCTTGACCGGAGAGGAATTTGAACCCGATATGATTGGAGAAGCGCATTTTGGGGACGAGAGAGACCTTGGGCACAGGTCGGTAATTGAAACGTCATACATAATTTTTCAATTATATGAACTTAATTTATTCAAACACCTTTCATACTTGTCGCTTTAAGTGTTTGGAGTTTGGGCGTGGGGAAATTTTTATGACAGTCGAAGCGTTAAAGGACGATTAGGAAAGTTGTTATTCCAGAGTTTTGTCAATTGGAGGTTAGAGGGCTTGTGTTGATGATGACAAGTGACATGGCAAATTATGTTTTTACTTTGATCTCTATGCGCTTCAAAGGTCATTAGTCACTGACTGACAGCTAGGATGACGAGGAATGAGAAGTGTTTATCAATAATGTTCTTGTGGTGGCTTTACTTCTCTTACGTAACTTCTTTTTTTCCAAATAGCTTTCGAATAGGACGGTTTCATTTCTTAGATAGGGTCAACCGTAATCTAGAATTAAATGCTTAATTGAATTAAGCAAGTAGGATACATGAACATGGTGCAAGTTGGGGTAGTACGTAGTACCGTTTACAGAAGGAGTAACACCTATTTCAATTTATGTCTTTTTGAACTTTCACCTTCTTACTTTAATTTATTTTGTGCCTTTGTTTTCATAATGGCTGAATTGTGTAGTTACCTCAAGTGGTCTGATAAAGCTTCAAGAGCCCTTGCTTTTATGGCATTTAATACCGAAACCTTGCTGGAGAGGTTGGAAATAGATAATGGCAGTAAAAAGTGTAACAACGTCAGTGGGAAATTGCACCCTTTCATTGTTTTTATCGTTCAGCTCAAGTGTAAATTACACTTTGCTTTTGTTCAATTGGCACAAACGATTTGTCATTCGTCAAAGGCAGTCACAACCTTTCTAAGCTCCACGGCGTTCTTTATAAGCTGGGGAAATTATAGTTTCAAAAATCAGTTTGTTCCAATTTTTCCTTTGAAATGGCTGCTACGAAGGGAGTTATTGAAAAGGGTCCAATAATCAACAACTGGGATTCCTTAAGTGAAACCCGAGTTGACTTAGAATCTCCAAATAATAGGCATGTTTTCATCTGGATTCTAAGTTTATTCTAATAGAGGGAATTCAACGCGTCAAATTTTATATGTTTTCATTTTTGTTTCCAGAATTTTCGTTAATCGGAGTCTTCATCTGGAAAAAATCAAATTCTTTGGTTTCGACATGGACTACACGTTGGCAGGTAAAGGCCAATGGTGGCACCTTTTTGGCATTGTGCAATCCCCAGGGTGGAAATAGCACATTGCCCTTATCAAATTTTTATTTTCTTTTCAGTCTACAAGTCACCGCAATATGAAACTCTTGGATTTAATTTGGTCAAATCCCGACTCTTGGCGATGGGTTATCCAAGCGAGCTCAATGAATTCCAATACGATCCGTCATTCCCCATTAGGTAATTCCCAGTCCCATCCTAAACATTGTCATTCAAGCGTGAGATTTGTATCTTTGTATCACAGAGGATTGTGGTTTGACTCACATTACGGTAATCTGCTTAAAGTGGATGCATATGGAAACATCCTCATTTGCTGTCATGGATTTCGTTTTCTCAAGCAGTAAGTGGATATTTCATGCTTACATGATTCAAGCAAATTCTGAGAAAGTGCTTCGTTACAACATTGTCAATCACAATGTATGAAGCTCCAGTTTAATTGCTCTGTTTTCTCTTTTCAGGTCCGAAATTTACGACTTGTATCCAAATAAATTTTTGGCCTTGGATGAATCACGCGTCTACGTGCTGAATACTCTCTTCAATTTACCAGAAACTTACTTGTTGGCTTGTCTAATTGATTATTTTACTCACACCCCTGGAAGCTCAACGTAAGTTGAATTCATAATTATTATTTTTTTCGTGGGTATCAGGAAGGTGTATCGGCACCTAAAAAAAGCCTACCATTACCGCATCACGTAAATTATTTGAGAGTCCTTTTAAATTCCAAAGTCCTGATGCTTTCTCTCTCCAACGTTATGATTGAATCAGAGTTCCCAGATGAATGAAACAATACATTTTACCTTTATAAAGAAAACCAAGGAAAGGGAAAGTTATGGAAAATAAATATTTTCCTCGTCTCTGACGAAAATCGATTTTCCTCCTTAGCCCCTTTCCTTTTTCAAAAATATTGTTGTGGGTTGGTGGTCGGTTACACAAAGTGTCTAGACTGGGGAAAGTTGCCGTATGGCGAGAAATATTGTCAATGAGTGCCTGCTGAACTTTTATGTTAATGTAATACAGGATGTGTGTAACTCAATTTTCAATTAATATTGTTTTGCAGGACATCGGCGGGAGTTAACGCTGGTGACTTGTTTATGTCGTACAAGTCAATATTTCAAGATGTCAGAAATGCTGTTGATTGGGTTCACGAGAAGGTAAGATTTCTCTGTCCACATCAACTAAGAAAATGGAAGAAGATGCTAATTATAAGTTGTTAATTTTAGGGGGATTTGAAATTAAAGACTGTTGAAAATATGGAGGAGTATGTCGTAAAAGATGAACGTCTTCCCATGCTTCTTCATCGGATGCGAGAGTCAGGGGCCAAAGTTTTCTTACTGACGAATTCTGAGTACTGGTACACGGAAAGGATCATGACATACCTCTTTGATTACCCACATGGGCCAATGGTACTTGAAACTAAAAACAATTTTGATTATTTTGAAGATTCCTGTTATGATTCATATTATTTTCACATGTAGCCGAAAGATGCTCATCGTGACTGGAAAACTTACTTTGACTGTATTGTTCTCGACGCACGGAAACCCCTGTTCTTCAAAGAAGGGACGATTCTTCGTCGTGTGGATACTTCCACTGGAGCCTTGAGAATTGGATCTCATACGGGTCCACTGAAAGAAGGGCACGTCTACTCTGGAGGCTAGTAACTTGACCCTCATTTAATAGAAAAACGTAACTAATATTTTCTGCAAAATGTACAGGTTCCTGCGACGTCTTTACTCGTCTAATTGGTGCTAAAGGAAAGGACGTACTCTACATTGGAGATCACATTTTTGGTGACATTTTGAAGTCCAAGAAAATCCGTGGGTGGAAGACATTTCTTATTATACCGGAATTAGTCCATGAACTTCATGTTTGGACTAACGAGTGTAAGTTATTCGAGAAGCTCCAGAATCTGGATGTCACATTAGGAGAAACTTACAAGTGAGGGCTCGATTCTTGGTAGTTGTTGATTCTTATGCTCTACACAATTCGGATTAGTAATTTGTGCTTTTGGTTTTCAGGGATTTGGACAGTAGCACTATGGAAAAGCCAGATATTTCGGATCTACGTCAAAATATCCGACAAGTTACTCATGAGATGGATTTGGCATACGGAATGTTGGGAAGCTTGTTTCGCTCTGGTTCTCGTCAGACTTTCTTTTCGAGCCAAGTGGTCAGGTATGCAGATCTCTATGCTGCTACCTTCCTCAACCTCATGTACTATCCATTCTGTTACATGTTCCGAGCACCTGCAATGCTGGTAAGTAACATGACTCAAACAAAAGGGATTGACAAAGTTAAACAACGGTAGAGTTAAATTCCGTATTTTTTCAGATGCCGCATGAATCCACTGTAGATCATGAGCTACCATTCGTCGCCGACAGCCCGATTTTCTCAAGATCAAGACAGACATCCGTTTTGGATGAAAAGGAAAGCGGTGCAGCTAATAATAATGCAGTCGATTCAAAGGTAAAGGGCTTATGATACATAAAAATGGCGTTACAAGTCTACATGGAGCTCGAAATGATCGCGTATTTTTAACAAAACCAAGTCGTTGTGCGTGAAATGTCTCTTTGAAGGGAAAGCCCATGCGTCTATCAGAAGTCAAAGCCAATACTGAGAGTCGAGATTATTGACGAATCCAGAAAACGTCATTCCGTGAACCGTCACTGTAGCGCTGTCTTATTTCAAAGCTCTTTAATAGAACTTTATACCAACTTGGTATACTTGGTTCTTCATCTGGACTTAGGAACTCCTGGGATCAATAGGGATTGGAGCCTCCAGTTTAAATTCCCTTTCCTTTTTCCCCTTCATTTAATTTTAAATGATTGCTAACCAGGTATTGGATCAGCAGCCTGGTGCTGTGCCTCATGCCCGTCCGGAGACTCCGAAGAAAGTCACTCACCACCATGACGAAGATGATTCTGAAGAGGAAAGTGATAAATCAGTTTGATGTCGTCCGCTGAAGCTCATATTTCCACTAGATCCACTGGAATTAACAATTATATGTAACAAAGGGCCTTAATTTCAACTATTAGCTATTACTAAAAAGATAGAAGCTCATCCCGCTCAATTTAGGGGATAGTTTAGGATCCCGAATGTAAAGTCTTTAGTCTTAAAATTGTAAACCTATGACCTTTACACCAGACGGGATCAGAGTGAGACCGAGGACTCTGTCTGTCCATTAGTCTAAACGTACACAGACTGCACTGTTTTCTACTTCTGTGACCATGAGCAACTTTGTGCACATTCGATTTAATTATTGACACTGTAGACTGATAGTCGTTTTACGAATTCTGTCAACGTGCTCATTGGAATTTGCGCTATCTGCATTCCTGCCAGTAATGGAGAAATTGAAATTCGTCTGCCATTGTATTCAATCTTAATCAGGGTTCGTTTTATTGAAGCTCTCTTGCAGGTTGAGATTTGGGAGGTTCACACTGAACTAATTTAATTGTGTGATTCAAGTGTACCATATTTAAATATGACATTGGGGCTAAGCTCAGTCATCGCGAGTAGGACTTGGGTATTTTGATTAGGGACAAAATGGTGGGCTGAAATTATTAATTTTAAACTTGAATAAAAGTATGTAATAAGATAAAATGTAAAATGTCTACATTTCATGACACTCTGATCGGAATTTGAGTTGCTCAACACAGTCTTAGCGGAAATGAGGCGTTGATTTTAAATAATTGCCAGCTTACTTAAGACCGGACTTTAAATTATTTATTCAAAAGTAGTCCCCAATTGGTTCTTGATGAATTTCCTCCAAGAGTTTTTCCATAAACTTGATGTTTCCGTTGATCTCTGCGGTATGATAGTCAATAAGGCTTGTTGAAAGGGTTGAGGCGACATTGTCTCCAATTGTTTTTGTATGGGTGGTGGATGCGTTCAGCAGGAGTGCTGCGGCAGGTGGCGACGTCGACTGAATGGTCGGCGGTTGGTGGATCTCTTTGTTCTGAGCACTGCTGTACTTGCGATATTCTTCATCAATCGAAGAAATCTCTTCTTCTACTTTGGAATAAACTGTCAAGAATCCTTTCATTCGCTCAACCCGCATGCGTTGGACAAAATCCAGCAACCAGATCCGATTCTTTTCGTTCACATTGCCAATCTCCATTAGAACGATGTACATGAACCTGTAAAAGTTGAGAAATAATTACCAAATATTCTAAATAGAAGATAAAGATAGGGTTTGTACAAGTCTAGATTGTCGACAGGGTGGACACGATGAAGAAACGAGATTTTACGAATTTCAAAGTCAGTTCTAAGATGGAGGTAGACGTGTCTGATTCCTGTCCATTCCTTCCATGTCGCTTCAAGGGTACTATCCAATGTTTTCTCGAGGCTTTTGTAGCCAATGATAAGCCACGTAGTTGGTTTCCGATGGGCAACTGAGGATAGGGAACTAATTGATCCTGAGATCGAAGAACTGCTTAGGTTTAGGACCCCATCTGTATCTCTCTGGAGCCATACATCCGGAGGAATGACCCGCTTAATTTCCTTGTAAATCCCTGAGAATAGAAAATCCTATAATTATAAAACATCAAGGTGAATTTGTCTTTCAAGTTGTTACCTTGATTGAAGAGGAGCGTCGGTGTTAATTGCGATGGGTGGGTGAGGTTCTCACTACTTTTTGTAGACCAGTGGATAACAGGAAACAGAACTGTTGACAGAAAAAAGCAAAAGTTAATTATGTTGCGGAAACAGTAATCATCAGATTTAAAAGATTCCTTTTTACAATCATTAATTTTCCAATATTGGTTGGTTTACTCATTAGGGGGAAAAAATTTCGGGGAATTTTTTGCGTTGACTCTAATGCACGCTCCTGTCATAATCATCAACGCAAAGGCGTCTAATTTACCGGGTTGAATTTCAGCTTCTCAGATTACAGACCAATTACTGCCAGCGTTGAGGCATACTTTACTTGAGCTACTTCCTACAAACGCTTCTATACAAGTTTGGAGTCATAAATGTTATATAATCAGCATCAAAAGTATAAAACTTGAGAGTCCCTTAGGCACACCCAGACAGAATCCGAGATTAAAGTTCCGCTAAAAGGATGTCATTGTCCCTGACCTACGATGACAATGACTTGGACGTGGGAGTCAGGATCAGACAAGATTAATTGCTAGCCAAGTAACTATTTGTATGGATCAGCAGGCGCGTGTGACTATTCGTTTTCTATGGCTTTGAATTAATAAATCATACATTATTACTGCCTTTCAGAAGCTCAAGGACAGGCTGCATGGTGGTTGGCTTATTGGCATTTATGAAGGAGGAAAGGGCCACAAGATTCGTGCAAAACATCCTCACATGCAAAGTTCAACCATTTTAAGTTTCTTTTTTGTAAAATTAAATTAAATGTTCGTTCGTTCAACAACTTACTTAAAACCAATTTATATGGAAAGAATCGCATTTGAACCAGGACACGAGGAGTCGTGAGGATTTTGATTTATAGGAATATGGGAAAGGCAGTTTTTAATTTTTGTTTGCGTCACAATGACGATGTTAAAACAATGCTCAATCAGATTTCAAATCTTTTCAGCAGTAAGAGGGAAGTGGGTTTGGGACTGCTGTGCTGTGCATTAGCGAAATGCAGATTTCATTCAGCACTCGGATAATGATAAATGTATTTCTTTCAATGTCGCCGATGTTATTGTGATTATGGAGTCGCTTCCATTTGAAGTTTGTTTATAACGGTGTCTAAGAATGCCCTTGAAGTTCACATATTTTAACAGGCATCGGTAGCACTAATGAAAACGCCTTCTCTCTCTTCTGCGGAATCAGCTATAATCGAAATTATCGGCATCGTTTAGTACTCAAAAATTGACGATGGATATTCGAATTTGCACAAGGCCATGCCGGGAATTAATTACAGCAGGACAATACACAAAAATACGATAATTCCATCTTAAGCCACCTTTTGTAACTTCAAACGGCAGTGTTACTTGGTAACTTGGTAATTTGGGTAGGAAAATTGCCAGAAAATTGTATAAAATGGGGAAAGGATCATTGTGTGCTAATATGCAATTGTTTCCACGTTTTCCACTGCTATCAAACAGGCATTATGTTGTGGATGTTAAGTCTTCGCAAATAAGCAAAACGAAACAGAAGTCTTACGTGTCTCACGAGCGTATGCCAACTTCTTACCGAATTAATCAAACTTGACAAATTCTAGAAAACCTCCCATGTATTAGCACACTGCATTGTAAAAGAACAATCTTGCAAAAGATCTCAAGGTAAAAGGACGCAAAAATCCTTACCTTAGCTAATCTTATGAACTTGCAAAAATTAAGAGTCGTAAATCAGGACTTACTTTGGGAAAGGGGCTTTGCGGCTTTGGAAATAATTTGACGACTAAGAAGAAAGAGTTAATTAGATTTCATTTGGGATGTCCCTAGTATGCCGTCATTTCCCATTTAGATTTAATTGATACCTTCCTGATTTTTGTCTTCGTCATATCCCTTTCATGCTAATTCAATTTGAACAAAGAACAAAAGGACGGGATTGAATCATCGGATGCAAATTGGATGTAAAAGACAATAAATAGGAGTCATGGGGGAGCTCAGCGGAGTCTCATGCGGGAACAGGATTTCTAAATTATCCTGTTTTCTTCCATTTTTGTCAGAGTAAAGGCATGTCAAGGTGGCAAAAGGGAAATCAACGTCCTTCTTATTATGTATTAAGAGCTCCGCCGTGAAGTACGGGGAGGTACAAAGTACTGAGTTTTACTTCCTATGATTGAAAATTACGTAAAAATTCTAATGGGTCGGAAAAGGTGGAGCCGATATCACTCCTTTTGCATGAGTCAATCTGATAATTGAAGAGCAAAAACAATCTCAGTGTCTGCAAAACAAAAACCTGTTCGTCAGTTGATCAAATTTACGACATTTTCAGCGAAAAGAGTTAATTATTATGTAACAAAGACTACTTTATCTCCTCGCTGTGTCTGTCTGCCTGTCCTTGCTTACTTTATTTATTTTTATTTCATTTTTTTTTAAGTATGGTTACACTCCGTGACCTTGTTTCTCATTCTTCATAAGGCCGAACTGACTTCAATCTTTATATAATGCCAATTTCCAACAATATTATTCCGCCATTTTAGCTCAGTGGTAGTTAAATCCGCGGTAGCAAGTTCAGCCAAGCTGTTACCACCCTTAGTCTCGAGAGTTTGATGAAAAGAGACGCCGTGTTGAGATGATTATTGAGGATACTTTACCTTAAGTGGAAACAAACAAGTGCTTGACAGAAATGAAAAAGACTTCTGTGCTACCCCATGGGGTATAATTAAAATTAAATTATTAGGCTACTTCACTTTTCATTTGGCCTCTTGTATGGAATTCCTGAATTCAATCTCTTTCTGAATAAGTTGAAGTTTTAGTTTTCAGTATTAAATTCCAAGTGCAAAACATTTGAAAAGAACCTTACCGTTCTCATTCAAAACTAAAGTACATTTGAAGTTAAAATTAGAATTGCCCAATCAAGCCAATTAAGAACCTCATGAGAATCTGATTTTGAGAAACTTTTCACTCAAACAAAAGACCTTTCTTCCCCTCTTTGCTGCTGAATTTTTAATTTTAAGGAGCCATGGCCTCCCATCATCACTCTAATTGTAATTCCTAATGAAAACCAAATTGACTGGAAAAAATATGAAAACTGATTTGCCTTGGTTCTGGAACTGGATATGACTTGTCGCTTTGGCCTTTTGGCTTTGG
Organism: Pseudachorutes palmiensis; assembly: GCA_009869845.1. Classification (NCBI taxonomy): domain Eukaryota; kingdom Metazoa; phylum Arthropoda; class Collembola; order Poduromorpha; family Neanuridae; genus Pseudachorutes; species Pseudachorutes palmiensis. The sequence goes on from VNWY01000345.1 coordinate 13,363, forward strand.
CTTGTGACCTTTGGGATCAAGTGACGCTCACATATTTGTCATCCCGTGTCTGTTGCTCACCTGGATTGAGCGAATTCCATATTCCCTTACAGTTTTGAAAGTAATCTGTTTATTTTTTATTTTACAATTGAAAGAATGAATGTGACCCTATCAGGGTAACTCTAGACGAAGCAGGGTTCCTAATCTCAATTAGGGAGATATGTAAGCCTGTTAATGCAATCCTACCAAATATGGAGTTCAATATAAGTTTTGGTGATGATGGCGATTATGTAACCGTAACTTGAGATTCGGAGTTTCCACGCTTTCGATATGCCTCGAAACCTCTTTCACGGATGTCGCCTTTATTCCCCGTGCAGTTTCGCCATGGGCTGTCATAATCGCCTCACTGCTCACTGAGACTTGTGTTCGACACAAGATTCGTAGTAATACTTTGCACGAGTTAAATTCAAAGGTAATTGGTTTAGATTCATCAGATGAAATCTCATCAACGCTTCACTTAAAGCTTTTCTAAAACATGAAACTCAGGATCTATACATCGCCAAACATTACATCACAGCAGTGCACTGTAATGCGCTTGCTCCTTCCTTTTTAAGACTAAAACAGAAGCCAACTTATTACATTAATTTTTACTAAAAGTATCTGCATTTATTGCATAAAGCCATGAAAGGGAAAGTATTATTACCTCCTTTTTCTAGACTCCGGAGAAGTACACTGTCTCCAGTCCTCGGCAGTTGACGGATGTAGTTGCAATCATTCAAAACATGGCCGAACTGATGCTCCTGTTGATGCTTTGAGAAATCATGAAAACTACAACTGCATTTTGACATTTCTTGTGGCTGTATGAACTTTCTTTGGCCGTAGCGGTGGTGATATTTCCAATGAAGAGCCTCTGGTTCATTGAGTGAGTAAGGATCAAGCTTGAACTTTGTCGCAGTTCCAATGTCGCCGAGGTGCCCAATTTCACCGTTGGCACAAGAACAGCAGCATGCCTGAACTGGACTTTCCCGATCCAAGTTAAATTCTGTGGGTGATTGTGAATGTCGACTGCAGAGGAAGGTTGCTGGAGATCCAGGAATTAATTGAGGTGATTGTGACGGAATGATGAAAGTGAAAACGGAAAGTTCCCTAGTTTCCACCGTGCTGCTTACATTTTCAACGCTGCTGCTTGGGGAATTTGAGCAGCTGCTTGTCAAAACGGCATCGGAGCTTAGAGACATCCCGAAATACTATTTTGAGTAGAAGGCCTTATGCTAGCTCAATCTAGAAAGCAGAATTCCCAGGAACGGACATTAGTAATTTGAATTCCAGTGTTTTATCTCCTATGGATGATGATGAGGAAGTCAGACTTGTGAACTTTTTTTTGCTTTCCGGCTTCCAAAATAAATTTTACGCATATGTACGTGATGTAATCATAAAATAAAAGGTTTCGGTAAAGACTCGTGATTTTAAAGGATGTGGAATAATGACGTTCAAAGGGAACTTTTTAGCTAAAGAATGAAGGATGATGTCGTATCCGGTAAAAGACAGCAGTAGACGCGCGTCAAGAACTTTTAAGATTTCTTATTTTAAGCAAAACCTAGACCTAACCTTTCTTCTGTGAAGCCGTGACTTTGTTTACATAAGAAGTTAAAAGGCCCGATATGACGCTAAGCGTTTTTTGGCGTTAATCATCATCATTTTGTCATCATCACTCTGAAACCTATTCCGTTTAAAACAACCCGGATTTGCTAGATCCCTTTAGTTTTCAAATTCGGGGTCAGACATGTCCACTAACGATGGATCCTCTGTAAATACGCATCATCCTTTGAATTTTAATTATTCGATGCAACTTAATGAAGGGAAGACTTTACGAGAGAAAAAGGAAGGTTAGGCATACAGAATTTATGTTGGAGTTATTTGCCAAAAATATGATACTTCCGCTTGCTGATTGCAAACATAAGATTGATGATTGTTACCTTCGCCTCACCCCATTTTGCCAAAGTGCGTTTTATCCTTTACTTTAAAACATTCTGCGGATGAGACTGACGCCTAGACAGAAAGTGTCAAAGGCAATTTCGTATTTCCGTTGATAAGTAGCTCTTTAGTGGAAATTCAGGTTTTTGTCAGAAATCATTTCTGCTCGTTGATTTTGATTGATTCGCTTTCTGATCATTATTGCCATGAAACAATAAAATTTTGAAGATGCTCACCGGAGACCACCTTAGATGAAGGAAAGAGACGCCGTGCTTCCCAATTACGTCGACTTTACCTCTGATTTACAGCTCCTTTTGTCACGGACGACATAAGACGGAGAATGCACAGAACAATAGCACTGATTTTTAAGAATTCTTGGGAGAGATCAGATCACTCTGATTCTGGAACCAAGCGTCATGGTGGCCAGGATAGAAACCAAGCACTGTCACTCGTGAACGTAAACCCACCAAGGGGCAAGGGATATTGTTCAACAGTTTACTTTTTTCGGAAATGCTCCTTTGACTCTGGAGAATCTTCTCAAGAATCTATTTGGCGTCGCCGGTGCTCTTCAATAATTGAATTCGGCATGGGATTTAAACACAGACCTTTTACGGGAGTGTTAAAATAAGAACCTTTTTGAGTTTTTCAATGACACCGCCACGACCACGACCGTCACCACCGTTCCTCAGCTATTCCCAGAATGAAGTGTAACCTACTCCGAGGATTTCCCATTCACCAAGTCCAATAAACGAGGGGAGGAGGCAACTTTTCACAAACGAAAACCTTCTTGGCATAAGCCGACTCAGTCACACAGCACTCCGCTTTGTTCATCTTCCTCCATATTCAACACATTTAAAAGAATCACAAAATTAACTTCCTTTAATACCAAAAAAGAGAATTCAAAATAAGTAAAATGACCAAAGGGAACTTTAATGGGATCATTTGATGGTGGCTGACTGTCTAAAGGTTTTATTTCAAGCGTCCAAAAATCCGGAAATTGCAATCCTTGAACTGATCTTTTGAAATCAATTTTTGATTGAAGCTTCATACCTTCTTAAATCCTGAAATTTTCATTTATAAAATAATCGTTGTAGCATCAAGGACTTTAAATTGGAAATTAAAAGTAGGGGCATTGTGAGACTTATGCTAAAACATTTTGCAATTTATCAAATGCTTATGTCGGATTAACGTCGTCACATCTTACCATCGTTTGTTGCCCTTTTCAGGGTGTTCTGCAGATGTTAACAAACAAGCTTGGCATCAGCCACGACATTTATTTTTTTTTTGCCAAGAAGTGAAAGTTTTTGCAAATTAGAAAGAGTGCAAAATTCTGCTTCCCTGTCTCTGCTTCTGCGGTGTTGATGTTCCTTTCTTTTATCTCGATTTGATATTAGTCTTAAGCAATGCTCAATTAGGAAATGATCAAGACAATTTATTATTTGACTCATGAGAACTTTATTTGCGTAGGAATTGGTGAGGAAGTTTATTTCTTTTGACTCCTAGTGTTGTTCGAACCGAATAATAATAAATTAGGCGTGATAACATGTGGAAATATTAGTTTAAGCCCCCACCCTCTGGTCTTTGAGGAAGCATAAAAGTATTTCCTAATGGCGGCCTCAAGATCCACAGCTAAAATAAAGTTTCATCTGCCATCGTTTGTAATTATGACACGACTCTGAAAAAGAAATACGAACAAGGGTGGCTATATCATTTCTGTTATTTTTATGTCCAGCAGTCAGACATTTCCCCTTCAGAGCTACTTCAGGGCAGAACCCCTTTACACCCGAGAACTCGGTACTCCGGGTTTTCCTTTTGAAAAATTCCGAGGTCAAAACCCGGAATGAAAATGAAAACATTCCCTTAATTTCAATTCAAAATAAAAACTAGCGGAAATACCGATGCTCCAGTGACTGGAAAGTTTTGCATCATTGCTTTCCGTTTGGACTTTATTTTCCAATGGAAAAGGCTTCGATGAATGTTTCTGAGAATAGGAAGCAAGGAATGGTTTAGAAGCAATGGGCCTGGTCGGAAGGGCTTTATAACCTCAAACCATGTTTACTTGTTACTTCAACCAGGATGAATGATTGGATTATTAAAAGAACTTTCAGCATTATAATTCCTGACGATAACCATAAGCCACCGCCCTTCATCGCTATGAATCCATTTAACTTTTCTTCCTGATTAATTGATCATCTCCATAAACCAAGGGAAGAAGACAAGGAAATGAAGTACTCTTTTGAATTTATTGGATAAACCTCGGGTCGGAATTAAACAAGGGTAAATGAATATGAGCTCAAGCTTTAGCGTTTAGCAAAAATGTTCCTTTTGTTCACCTTAGGCCTTAGTGCATAATTTATTTTGTGAATGGGCTCAATTGTTGAAAAATGGAAGATTAGTATTGGATCTTCGTCTAGTCAATAATCCATGAGCAAATAAACTTTATAAGAAGAGGACGCGATGAGGACGAGCATTGTACTAATAATGTAAATACATTGCAAAAAGTTATTGGAATATATGACGGACATGCCACCATTTTACAAAAGGAGAACAAGGCTTTTGTTGTTAGAATTCGTGTTCCAAACGGTGCATGACATGACATGACACAACAATTATTCTACATCAAAATTAAATTAATCTGGTAGGGCCATCACAACAATAAAAGCCATTGTCCACATCATCATCTCATCGTTCTGAAAGAGCAGAATTTAGCAACAAGAGAATCGATGGAACTGTTGCTCCCGCTGCTACCATTGGACAAGCTATCCTTTCCAACCTGGAAGTTGATTATAATCCAATCGATAATAAAATTCTTCTGTAGCGTGCCGTATTTAACACGAAGGACTCATTAAGAATTTACCGATAAGAACGCTTCCGTGCTCATATTCCTTATACCGTCTTGCTCATTACCGGGAGCAAACTGTCAAAAAAAGGAGCTAAACCCCATGATACCCGCAGTCTGTCTGACTTGTAATGTCCAAGTCCGGATGATTCATTAAGAAATTACTAATCAGTCTGTGCCTCGCATATATTTCTAATGCTGGTTGAACAAAGGATTCATAAGGGATTAATGTTAATACAAGGATGTGATGATGACTGCCAGTTCGTAATCGTATGAATCATGTTTCCTATTAAATGACATTAACTCATTTGTCAAAACATCTCCTGTCACTTTGCCTATAGAGTCACGACAAGGCTTAAAATTATTAGTACTCTCACGTAGTAATTGAACAATAAACAGTTAGACCTGTAACCTTCATGATACTTATAAACTGAACCGCAGACTCTACTTTTAAAGCTCTTTAGTTTAAAATAGATTCAGCTTGTATTTGATTCGGTATCAAAATAGGACCCGAGTAAAGCATTAATAAGAAACACTTTGGAAAATAATTCCTAGTCTAAACCGATTCCGAATTCAATGATGAGCAGCAATTAGGCAAATCCAGTATTTGATAAAATCCAACTGCTGCATTACATCATTCGTTAATTTTACAAAGGGTATATACTGAGCTGGCAATTTCAGTTTCCTCATCTGGGGATTCAGCTTTGAAGGCAACTATTGCATGAGCACGAGGTGACTTGTACTGGTCAAATAGTTTCACGATGAATGCATCCTCCACATTGCCCTAAAAGGAAACATGTCCAATGAGCTCTTCAATAATTCAAGATCTCATCACAAGAATTGTAACAAGGATAGGAAAACTACCCCGTCTACAACATTCAGTTCTCACCTGCTCCAAAAGAAACGCCAAACGGTCTAGAAGCATGACGCCCTCAACAAGCGGAGCAAACATTCTGCGGATTATGTAGTAGCAATGAAATTGCACGAAATGTGGTTCATACTTCTTATAAATGTTGTCAATCTCCTCCGCTGTTACCTGGAAAGACAAATAAAAGTGAGATTGAAACTATAGGCTTTATATTGTAATGTCTACTACAAGACTGGTTGTATTATATTAAGACTGGTTGTAGAAATAACGAAGCGTAACTCACCAAGATTTCGTCATTCAGATGGAGTTTGGCGAGTGCTTTGCGCACGTATTCTTCAAAATTAGTACATTTTTTACCAATCTTTCCTACTTGATAATCCATAAGCGCATGTCCCTGTTTCTCTTTAAGAATGACTTGTAATAAGATTCTCCACATCAGAGTAATGTCTACATTCGGATCCTGTAAAAAGATACTCGGATTATTAGTGTTACGTAATTTACAAAATTGGAATCTAAACGATAGGTTTCTTACCTCAAGTTCAACACTCATCCGATTATGTGAAAAAGATGTTAACATGCGTCCATTTCGCCCTAAATTAAACTCCTTTTCCTTTAGATGCTGACTTAATGGAAAGTTTGGCGTTGTATTCAACGCCGAGTCCTCTGCTGCCCAGAAACTTGAAGGCGCTGTGGTTGATTTCAGGAAACGAATTTTCAGGTCGAGCGAGCTTGACGGGAATCGAGTTTCTGCCAAATGGTGGAAGCAACAAGGAACATTGCACAGAAATTTGGCCTTTTCGTGTTGAAGGAAGAGATGGATAGAATCAGCACCGAGATTTCTGAAAAGAATTTATGAACGCAAGTTAAAGTTAAGATTTTATTATTTAATTTAAGTGAAATATTCGTAAATTGCTAATGCCTTACCCGCAAGTGTGGAGCCCGACTATACCAAAGTCAGAATTTTCCTCAACCGGATAGTCCGCCATATTCTTAAGAATTTTTCCGAGATCCAAATTCCTGTCCACAAGTACTTCGCCGAACGATAGATTTTCCTTTTCAAGAATCACGAACTGTGGACCTCCATTTCCTTGAATGCGCCTCCACCAAGCCCCTCTTGATTGACAAGTTCCTGTTTCCGCTCTCTCCTTTGCTCTTCTAATCAAATGTACCCAGGATTTCTAGAAAACCAAGAAAAATATTGTAAATCATAAGATACTAAACAGTTCAAATGGAGCTCACCCTAATTCTTGCAGCCCTTTCAGCTGAGGCAACTGTATTTCCGGACGATGCGTCGACCCCAAGAACGCTGAATTTGTAAAGTAGAGCAAGGAACGAACTCAAATAACCCTTTCCGCTTCCAATGTCAATGATCTGATTAATTTTGGAGTAAATGCCGAGCTGCTTTGGTTGCAAGGGCTCTCCAGTTTCAGCTACAATTGGTTCCGATATTGCCGTCTTCTTTGATGAGACGAATTTCGCAACCCTGTAGACCAGGTAGCTCATTGTCTGTATCTCGTGCATTTTCTTTTCCGTCGCGATTGCATCAAATTTTAGCTCCACCTCATTCTCACCTCCGATGTCCAGTTTAATTGCATGTTGATTTTCCAGCTTCGGTCCCAAGCAAGTAATTTCTTCCAAAGGGGTACTAGCACCCAAATTCCCTAAGCTAAGTTCCCCAATCTTCTGAACAAGTTCCTTCAAGGTACAGTTTTCAAAATCCACATGATCATTATCCGCCTCCACTTCCGTCTTCCAGCTGCCACAACAAAGGCCATCAACGTATGATTTTAAAAGTGTTGAGCTGACAGGGATTTGCTCCAAATCTTCTCTCAATACCTTCGGCAAAAGGTTGTTCCACTGTGATTTAATGAAGAAATCCACATTGTGTGAATTGATAAACGGAAGTGCTGGTTCCAAGAATTTCGTCAACAAGTCCAGATTTCTTTTAACACTTTTAAGCTTCGAAAGTTTGGTGATGCTGTTCATACTGGGATTGTCCATAACTACTGCTTGGTCAGTTCTTGGAGTTGCTTGAAGCTGAATGAGTCCTCCGTCAAAGTAGAAACGTGTGATTGGCAAAGCCGACGAGCAATACGTAGAACCTCTTCAATTGATTGAACGTCTTGCAGTTGTTCTCGACAATGTCGAATCTCATTAAACTCGTCGGAGGCCACCAACGGGTTGTTGGTCAGTGTGTCCGATATATCTTCTTGAACGTGGGCAACCAGAAATCCTTTGGCAAAGCTAAGTACTGGCGACGCTTTGAGTGCTGTGTTGATGGCAGTTTGCTGACACTCTAGATCTCCTTTCCGAACTCCCTCTTTAAACCCAGCGCTAGTAACTATCTCTTCTCCTAGTACAATCGAGTCAAACGGATCGTTACACTTCGGAATATTATTCATAGTTTCATATGTACTCTCGTAAGGCTGGGTTTATCTGAGAAAATAAATAAAAAACACATTAGGGCCACTCGATCCATATAAGTATTCGTAATTTGTTGAATCCATATAACCAGAATAATCAATGCAGAATTTAAAAATCAGGAGTAAGTCAATTACATAGTGATATGTGTTGAAATTAACGACTTTCCAGATAACCTGGTATTTCCGGGTATCCCGGATACCAAGATTCAATACCGCATTTTTTTAGCCAGCACCGACTTGAACTTGACCTCTCACAATGCGTTACTTTCACCCTGAGCTCGTACGTTATATGGCATGAAGACACAGGCACAGGGTTAACCTATCACAATTAAATCCATGTTTCCACCGGTTCCACCTTCCAATGGCTTCCTGATAAAAGCGCCACCAGCTCTTCAATTACTGAGTCATTCATGATTAGTAATTAGTAATTCACTCACCTTAGATTATCCTTTCAGATTCCTTTTTGATCGCTTTTTAGCTCCTTTACTTGACCTTGGTTGACCTTTTCTTCCTCCCTGCACCTGCTCCCTTTGAATTTATGCCGCGCTGGAAAAAGCGTTAGGGGCATCAAGAGACCTGAGAAAGTGGAAGCATCGTTAGGAAATCCTGAATTATTTTAAGACCCAATTAGTTAATTAAAATCTGTGTAATTTCAATTACGACCAGGTTAGACAAGCTTAGGTTATGATCGGGAACAATCTCGAATTTTATTTTACTACCGAGCCGTGTCCCAAGGCCCAATTTTGCGTCATTCGTAGCCTTAGAAATTCTGTAAAAATGTAAAATCTTGACCTAAAAACTCAAGATTATTCCCTAGATGAGCATTTTTAATTAAAAACAAGGTTTCTAGAGTGTTACTGTAAAAATGTAAACATGGCTGGAATTTTGTTAACCCAGAATTATATCAAAATGCTTCTAAAAGTAGACACCGCGTTGGCCTCATTTCTTTCTTAAGCATGGCAGCCATATATGAAACGAATGGCTGAGTAATGTGGATGTAGATTGACCCCCCTAACCCCAAGATTAGAAGAAAGGATATTCTTGGGACTATAATACCCATTAAGGATAAGAAAGGGTCAACGAAACCAAAGCAATTTAAAATCCGAAGCAGCGATTTTGCTCCTTGTCGTGATCTCGTGATTCTTGATGACCCAGCAAAAAGCAAAAGTTAAACGTGCTTAGTTCGACACGTTCCTTTCGATAAACCACAAAAAGACAATTGAAGATTTGCGAATGAGCAGAAAGGATGGCTAGGCGTTGATGTTTACAATTAAAATTAGCCTGGTTAAGATAGGTTGGGGTTTGTGGGTTTTTCGGGGTTCCTCTTGGCTTCCTGTGAGCAATAATTGCGCAGTTAGCTTTTAATTTACGTTAAGTTATAAAAACTGCTGTACACAATAAGCCTAATCGCAGCATGAACTTGCTGACCTCGTATATGTTTTTAGTGGAATAAGCCCAAAACTACGATGCATCTTTGGGGATAATAATATCTCGACTCATTCAACCTGTTTATCAATTCATTATAGCTGTTTAATAATTTCTGTAATGCAATTTCAGTTGCTCTCCCCCTTACTTAAGGATTCTGTTTGTGCTGTGATTTTCCTATAACAATCAATGCCAAAGCCTTTGTTGGGAATGCGGCGTTAAGAGAATGAGGATGACGCGCATTGTCAATATAACGCAATAAAAGCTGGAAAAGTTGCTCTCCGCTTCCAGCATTGAAGTACTTCATGACGCCTCTGTCCACTTTACCTCATTAGCCCCAGAGACTTCGAACGGAAAGGGTCTAATTTCAAACAGTCCAAATTAAACGTTTCTTTTTTAAATAACTGCCAGGCACAAGTATGTTTCGGTCTTTGAGCAAACTTTCACCTCCGCCTAGTATCCTAGGGCAGGGGATCCTTAAAAGAGGAAAAGCCAGCGGTCAACCTATGTCAAAGGTCATTTCAGGCGACAGTTCTCAACAAGTCTTTGATCGAGAAGCAAAATATGGCGCACATAATTATCATCCAATACCTGTGGCGTTATGTAAAGCGAAGGGTAAGAAACTTCCCCATTTGCATTTGGTTTGAAGAGTTTCTGTCAATATTTTAGGAGAGAGAAAGTCATGCGCCTTTCTCTTTTTTTCTTTTAGGTGTTTACGTTTGGGATGTTGAAAATCGAAAGTACTATGATTTCCTAAGCGCATATTCAGCAGTGAACCAAGGACATTGTCACCCTAAAATTGTTGAGGCATTGAAGGATCAAGCGGGTGTTCTGACCCTCACTTCCCGGGCATTCTATTCTGATATACTTGGAGAGTATGAAGAGTACATTACGACGCTCTTTGGATACGACAAAGTCCTTCCAATGAACACAGGTAAGAGTTTTTACTAAAAACTTTGTAGTTAATTATTTTTAATTTCAAAATTGTACAAATCAGGAGTGGAAGGAGGAGAAACTGCTTGCAAATTGGCAAGGAAATGGGGATATCTTAAGAAAGGAATTCCAAAAAATCAAGCCAAAATCGTATTTGCGGAAGGTAATTTCTGGGGCCGGACTTTGAGTGCTATTTCAGCATCTACGGATCCAACATCTTATGAAGGATTTGGACCATTCATGCCTGGTTTCGAAGTCATACCATACAATGACCTCAACGCCCTTGGTGTAAGTCTTTTTAATCCAATAGCAAATTCTGAGACCTGGTCTGGATGCACGTGATTTTACTTTGTTTAAACTCTTTGTGGCATTTTGGCAAAAATGCCAAGGACAATGTATGCAAGATCATGTATGCTTGCTTGAAGATCATTGGTTGTTGGGAGAGGGTGTGTGTTGGGAGTTCAACTTATTTTTACGGACATCGGAACATTTCACTGGACAAACAGGTTATCGTAGGTCTTCCGATCACCTGCCTCGACAACTTTTGACTTAAAAAACAAAGATCCAGTTGTCTATACACGCCTCCTCCTAAAGTAAATGACTCGAAATCCTAGTCACCCATGGAAAATAGACGACAGGGTTTATGCAAATTTTCCTTTTCCACTTTGTATTATGTTTTAACACGAAGTTTCATATTTTTTAAGGCCATGCTCCAGGATCCTAATGTCTGTGGTTTTATGGTTGAGCCAATCCAAGGCGAAGCTGGAGTCGTAGTCCCCCACCCTGGATATCTTCGCGGTGTTCGTGAAATCTGTTCCAAGAACAATGTCCTCTTCATTGCTGATGAAGTCCAAACAGGCTTGGCTCGAACAGGACGTAGGCTTTGTGTAGATCACGAAAATGTCCGTCCGGATATCGTTATTTTAGGAAAGGCCCTGTCAGGAGGCATCCTTCCAGTGAGTTTTGGTATAGTCATTTAAGAATAAGAAGGAATGATTGTTATTGATTTGACTTTTACGCAGGTTTCAGCAGTATTGGCTGATGACGAAGTGATGCTCTGCATCAAGCCAGGAGAACATGGATCAACCTATGGTGGTAACCCATTGGGCTGTAGAGTTGCAATGGCTGCCTTGGAAGTAATCGAGGAAGAGCATCTTGCTGAAAATTCTGAGATACTCGGGAAATTCTTACGTGCTGAATTGACTAAAATTCCTTCGAATATGGTGAAAAGTGTCCGCGGGAAAGGGCTCTTGAACGCCGTCGTTATTGGAAAAGGTTTGAAGATGACAGTATTTTGAGTGGAAAAGTGAATTTACAGCATGAAATGTTATTAATTGCAGAGTATAATGCATGGGACGTTTGTTTGAGACTGCGCGACAACGGACTTTTGGCGAAGCCTACACACGGCGACATAATCCGACTTGCTCCTCCTCTTACGATCACAAGGAATCAGCTTGAAGAGTCTGTGGACATTATTTCCAAAACGTTGCTATCATTCCATCGATAAACAACTCAGATCTGTGATGAAATGGACTTCATTGAGTATGCGCAACTTTTGTGATGATTCTTTCCAGTCCTCTTTCAAATGAATTGTACACCAATGACTTGTTTATAACTAATATTGATTTATGTACATTGAGTTTCAAATTAATTAACACCGATCAAAACTGTGGAAGGATCCCTCGCAAATATTTTATTAAATTACACAATTTTCTGGATAATTTATAAATATACATGGCGTAATTAGTTAATTTAATACAGAAATATGTGTATCCTAAGACAGGGGGAGACGCTAATGATAGGAGCTTGGAAGACGCTGGCCAAGGAAGCTACACCGAATGTAGGCAGAATTCGTTGTACAAATGCACATACTTTTTAAAGGTAAAATAAGAGATTCTTACTAAACATTTGAAGCACTTAATTATGATGGATTGGGGTGACGGAAAAGATTGTGTCACGCTGGTTAAAACCCTAAGAAAATTGTTTTTCTAAAAGTTTGAAGTTTGGTACTTCAAAACCTTTCAGGCCACCAGTCCATCAAAATGTCATCCAAGGTGACGAGGCCGATGATTTCACAGTAAGGATCCTTGTCATCTTCGCCATAGTTGAGCTTCTGCACAAAAGCCATGTGGCCCCGATTTCCTAATTAGAAATAATTATAAAGTTAATTTTCACAATTGGATTTTATGGGAGTTCATTACCAGTCTTAAAGGCGTTGAACATGATATCAAGTGTGGCATCGGAGAAAACAAAGAAGCAAGTGTTGCTGTGTTGCTCCACAAGAGTCTTCAACTGGATCCGTTCAGTGCCTTCCACATACACGAGATCCTTTGTATTCAGCACAGAAACAATCCTGGTCCGGTCTCCGTCAAAGATTGGGATGCGAGCAAATCCTAAGGTTTAGAATTTCAATCATGGATCCGGAATGAATTACAAAATTCGTGATTTACCGTGTTTCTTTATTTCGCAGAGGAGATCCGAATCCAATTCCATGTGAGCCGATAGCATAAAAACTTGATCCAATGGCGTCATGACGTCTGCAACAGTCTTCTCCTTCAAAGTTAACGCTCCGGAAATTATGTTGACCTCACCAGACTCCAGATCATTGTGCTCAATTGTGACCTTATAACCAAAAATGTATGGGAATATGAGCGCTGCTAGATTCTTGCCATGCTTTAATTTATAAAACTCACCGAAATCAGCTCCTTTAGTTTCTGTCGATTGTAGACAATGCCAATTTCCTCTCCGAGTATTTTGTCTAAGACGAAGCTGATACTGTATGAGAGCGGGAAAGTGATGACCATAACGAATCTGGTCAGCCATACTGTCTTTGCCCCAATTGCAAGTCCATTTCTTGAGCAAAATGCTTGCGGAATTATTTCTCCAAAGAGGACGATTCCTGATGTTGATATAACGACTGCAATCATTCCTGAAGTCAGTGAGTCCAAGAGGATGGTAAGTGATGAATTTACGAGGACATTTCCAAGGACAAGGCTGCAAAGGAGATAGTTTCCACGGGCCCTCAAGGGTAGGATAATCTTGGCGTACATTCTTTCTTTGTCTGTACCAGTCTTGGCCAGTATTTTTAGGTCAGTTTGATCCAAAGCCATGAGGCCCAATGTCAATCCAGCAAAGAGTCCTGACAGGAGCATGAGAACACCAATGGCGACGCAGAGGACCCAAAATGGAAAGAACCGCTCATGCGCCTTGATAAGTAGCCATTGTTCAGCGCCTTGATAGATCCATCGGCTATCGGTTTCATTCTCACGGATGCAGATGCCAAAAAGTGAGTCATGATAAGTGGCTGGGAAAATTACATCCAATGTGGCGGAGTCGGATTCAGCACTGACACTCGAGACCTGGATATTAAAAAGAGCAATTAAACTCTGACGCCCCAGACAGTTTAATGCGATTCAGGGGTTAATGCACTCACCGTATACGACACCATCGAACCATTTTTACAATGCCCCCCTTTGTGTGTACGAAAGGTCGTAAATTGCACCTGGGTATCGTCTTTAAATCCTGACCCGAATAATCGGATAGGAATTCGGTCTGCGGCCATAATTACGTAACTCCCATTTTCGAATTTAACACTCTCAAGCTGCAAACATGAACAAAAAATTAATCTATGAAAATCTAAAAACTAATATTAATATGAAAATATAAAAACTAACATCATGCAGATTAATTTTTTTAAGAGAAGCAGTAATTACCTCTACTCGCAGACCTTGCACAATTGGACGCTGCCTCGTTGGATTACCCAGTGCTGGATTTGGTGGATCACCCAGAGCCGTGGCAGATCCGATACAAAGGGAAAGCACGCAGAGAAAACCCAGGTGAGAAAGAACTCCCATTTGTTGTTGGAAAAACCAATTAACAGGATCTTTACTGATGAAGGGGACCCGAATGCCAGGAGAATTGACAACGAGAAAATTTGAAAGTTGCAGCGTCAGAACTATAGTGACAACTCTGACGAAGGAAATCTGACTGGGACACTATTGGCATTCGTCCCAATACTTCTATCTAGATTATGTTAGTTAAAGTTAGCTGCATTTGTCTTGAGACGGGTAGATTGTAGAAGCTAGCAAACAGGTCGAAAGAAGCATAGCATGTCACCCATATGAACTTCCAGGGACAGGACGACGGGAGAAGTATCCATAAAGTCTAGTTAGTAGGCATTGCCCCTGTCCTGGAAAAGCCTCCGGCAAAGGAAATTAGTCAATCAGACATGACGGGCTGGACATTGGGGCGTAGCCCGGTGGACATTCCCTGTCAATATTACACTGATAAGGACGCTTACCCTTGCTTCTGTTGAGGCCAATGCCTTTTGCCTCCAAAAAATAACCAATAACAACATCAGCATGAATCCGTTCACAGAGCCTTGGTGGTTTCTATACGATGACTCACAAATATGTTACAAATTACATGTAAAGCTTAAGTCAAGCTTGGGACAAAAGGTCATCCCCAACCAGTAATCTCTTACTTTGTTTTCGCTTTCACTAAACTGCCTTTCTCCGGTTCCTCATTCATGGGACTTCCCATGCTCAGAATAAACACTTCGTTTAAACCATTTTCTTTTCAGAATTAGGTTATAAATAATGTTCTTGGGGTTTCACTACTCAAAAAAGCGTCGATCTACTCTAAAACTCTAAAACGAAACAATTAATTATTTAAATCGGTAATTTCATAAGTTTAACTCAACCGACTGCCATTTGGTGGATGAAACGGTGCAGAATGAATTGCCAAAAGTATTTGCATATTTTTCGCGATGAAAGTCAGACACTGGGTTCCCTTTCTTTACAAGGAGATGATGAGCGTGAGACGGGTGCAGGAAATGCCATGGAATTATTGAAGTGGCGGCGGACCGGAGCTGTGAACTTATGCTATATGATCATGATTAGATAAAACGCTGCTGATTAATTTCGCACGGATGATGACGATTTGATGCCTATTAGGGAGAACATTATTCTTTTCATTCCAGGCTATAAAACTACGTGTTACGTGCATTATCTTCAAGCATTGTTTTTACTGGACCAATTGCGTTACTAATCAGAATGCTGGAGCTCGCCCGGACTCTCAACCAAACAGTGAGAGTAATTCTAATTGTCCTCCTAATTGCACTCCAGTTCCCAAACTTGAAGTATTCCCAAGTTGAGGCATTTCCATCGGCGTCGAATCAACCAGTTGATTCAATCAGAAAAACTCAATTCGTACTACTGAACAAAGGAGAAAATTCTAGTTTCTTGGAATCTGGAAATCCTTACGAATACGACAATGGTAGTGAAATGTCAAATGAAGCCAAGGGGCAAAAGCCATCTTACAATTCACGCTTTCTTGAAACGGAGCGAAGGGAAACGTCAGATTTGGAACTCACGACGGCAGCTATTCGTGGATTCCGTGTGGAAGATGTCAACAAAGGTGTGAACTATGACAAAGGGATTTCGGATATATTGTCAGACGCAAAAGCTCTGATTCGTATCTTTGGAGAAAGAATTTCCAAGGAAACGATAATTAAATTTGTCACTGAAAAGGCCAGCCGAGGGACTAACTGCGATAACTTTGGGTCCACAAACCCATTCTCCGTAAACGCAGCACGCTTACAAGTAATATTGGAAACTTGTTGCTCATTAATCCCTTGTTCTAGCTTGTTCATGCTGATCTAACAGAGTATACGGCAGTAGCCAAGATTCAACTGCCTTCACTCAACGATAACAACGAAGTGTATTACATCTGCGCCAAGGATGTTTCAAATATGTCTTGGGTTCATCAAGGATACGAGACTTGGACCCAAATTAAGACACACAAACCATTAATTCCCTTGTGGTAAATGAGCGATACGTCACGCCAGGTTTTAATGTGTCACGATAAGATTAACTATATCCAAGTTCAAATGAAACTAGGGCACAAATCATCCTTTTGATCGTCCTCCTCATCCTTTCTGGACTGTTTTCCGGACTCAACTTGGGACTCATGTCACTGGATCGGACGGAAATGAAGATAATCGCTGCTACTGGGTCAGAGACGGAACGCCGCTATGCTAAAACAATTCAACCACTTCGGGATAATGGGAACTATCTCCTTTGTACTCTACTCTTGGGCAACGTCCTTGTCAACTCGAGCTTAACAACTATCCTGGAAGGCATGTCATCCGGCGCAATCGCAGTCGTCGTAAGTTATTCTTTTATTTCGTTTAATTACGGTCTTATTATAAATCGATTATGTTTTTTACTCTTCTCGCCTTTGCATCATCTAAAGGCTTCGACGATTGCAATTGTCATTTTTGGTGAGATTGTTCCACAAGCGATATGTTCAAGACATGGATTGGCAGTAGGGGCTCGAACGGTTTGGCTCACAAAGCTATTCATGCTCCTCACATGGCCAATGTCCTACCCCATCAGCGTTATTCTTAACCGAATACTTGGAGAAGAAATTGGACACGTCTATAATAGAGAGCGCTTAAAAGAATTAATTCGGGTAAGTGTTTTAAATCCTTTTAATTTGAGGCATTTTGGGAACATTAATTCCAACTCATACCCACTCGCTGGTAATTTTCCAAAAGAACTTAATCAGCTACGACAGATGAGAAAAGGAGATGAAGCTTCCGATAGAAAACATCTTTACGTGTCTAACAAGGAAGAAGTTAGGCTAATGAATTATTCCAAATTCGTTCTTTTGCGATAGAAGGTTTATCACACTTTTCCTCACTCATTCATTCACGGTGGAATCCATGTTCAAGGTCGCTAAGATTTCAATCGTAAATTCGACAGTGATGCGACCAAATCAAAAAAATGTTTCTGTCTAATAAGAGCACAGTTAAGAGTGACGTCCAACTCCCTTCCTGTCTCTCGAGTGAAAGTATTTCCTATTGAGATGAATGATGAATCAATTACATCGAAAGCCCATTTTGCTTCAATTGCATCCAATACCCTCCACGCGTTCCAATGAATTATAATTGCGTAAGCGTACAATGCACTTGTATGATTGATGGCATCAGTTGAATTATCATCCTCAGTCAAACTTCAGGTATTTCCCCAGGAGTCAAAGTCCTCATTCTGAAAAAGTTGTTATCAAAAGTCCCGTTGTTTTACATTGTAATTGACAGATTAATTGCTTGCGTATTTCAATTTCTAGCTGTTACTGGATTATTGGGGAAAGCGACAAAATTATAAGATTATTTTTTCCCATTAATTAAAAATGTGTTTAATCGAATTCAGGGTTTAAAGTGGTTTAAAGTTTTACAGTCAAAATTTCGGTCTAATTAAATTACGTGTTTAGGTTACTGACGATTACAACGATTTGGAAAAGGATGAAGTAAACATTATTGCCGGAGCATTGGAGTTAAAGCAGAAAACGGTGGCTGATGTAATGACACGTTTAGAAGATATTTTCATGCTTTCTTCAAATGCGGTTTTGGACTTTGACACTGTGTCCGAAATCATGTCCCAAGGTGAGTTCAATATTGGAACGGAATAATGTTATGATCCCTTTGGACAGCAACATTTTACCCGGTCCCCAATTTACTCTCCAGGATACTCCAGGGTTCCAATTTATGACGGAACAAGACGTCACATAATTTCAGTCTTTTACACCAAGGATTTGGCTTTTGTGGATCCAGATGACAAAATGCCTCTCACAACCATTTGTGATTTCTATAGTAATCCAATAATGTACGTATTTGAGTCAACAACGTTGGATGTATTGTTTCGGGACTTCAAAACAGGTAAGGAAACGCCATTTCATTCAGGCACATTTTCAAACTGTTAATGTTTGCAGGGAATAGGGGACACATGGCGTTTGCGCAACGTGTGAATGAGGGTGACAAAGGATCAGACCCGTATTACGAAATCACTGGATTGGTTACAATGGAAGACGTCATCGAAGCTCTTATAAAAGCGGAAATCAACGATGAAACGGACGTTTATGGTATGACACTTGAGCCAATTCATTCAAACAATGATAATTGTGAACTTTATTTTAATGCCAATGTAGACACTATACGAAGACGAAGGTCAAAGGCCTATTTTGGAATGAGTCCATCCCAATTACAACGAACAAAATTTGGCTACGAGAATATCCATGTCTCTCCGCAACTAATTCTAGCCGCTTTGCAGTACTTAAGCACATGTCAGTCCATACTCCGTTAGTTTTAGAATGAATGAATGAATGCATTCTTAATTTTACAGCCGTCAAAGAATTCAATTCTGACAGGATCTCAAAATCAATTCTCCATCGTCTCCTCAGTCAAAATTTATTCTTCCACATCAAAATCAAAAATCCAGAACACTCGGAACATAATCGTGCTAACCCTACCATTTACGAACACGTAAATACTAGAAACTTACACAAATAATTGCAAAAACTGTCTAATTGAATTTGCAATAATTTTGTAGGGAAAGCCAGCAGATTACTTTGTGCTCATTTTGGAAGGCCGAGTTCAAGTAGAAATGGGTCGTGAAAATTTAGTATTCGAAAGGTGAGACTAAACTCCAATATCTTGATGATTTTAACCGTATTTGAAAAACAGCGGACCATTTACGTTTTTCGGGGTTCATATCCTTGAACTGAATACCGCTATCGGTAAGAGAATGAATTAATACACATGGGTTTCAAAAACACATGCAATAACACTTCAGTTTCAATGTGATTAGGAGAAGTACCTCCATCTCCGACGTTCCAATCAGAGCTGAGGAAAACGCTTGCTAGTGGCAACTCCTTGGAATCTCTGTTAAGTTCAACATTCATTCCGGACTACACCGTCCGTCCTGTCTTGGACACTACATTTCTCAAAATTTCAAAGTCAATGTACACCGCTGCAAAGCAGGCGACCATCTTTGAGAAGAACAATTCTGCATCAGAGAAGGAAGTGGGAGACCATTTTATGTATCAAATTAACCAAGTACGGAAATTATGGTTATTATATTATTATTATTATTAAGAATTCGACTCCTAACTTTCTTTTTTTGGTGTAAGATGATGTTGCATGAAGGAGAGAGAGCTGCCAATAAGAACTTCCTGCTGAGGAAGAGTTCGCTGAAGGTCCCGATCCGATCAAAAGGGAGGGCAAACAACATTGGAAAGATAGACGACCTCATCGTGTCCAATCAGAACACGTTTCCACAAGCAAGGAGGAGTAGCGAAGCCCTGGAAATTCTGCTCACACCTTCTCAGTTGACCGAAACGAATGACAAATATTCAAAACCTCCGTTTAGAAAGAGAAAGCAGAGCATGGACAACCTCGGTGATAGGAATGTGACATTTCTGGACAATGTCGGTTCACAGCCATCTACTGCTAATGACGCTGAGAATGTAGACTCGAACACGGATAATGATGTCACAGCGTCATGTAAATTATGACAGTAGCCGTGGACAGTTAAGATAAAGGCGCTTGCTCTGTTTGATGTTGAATTAGCACAGTTTCTGTATTTGATATATAGTGTATGCACTAACTAGATATATAAGTTTCGTAAACTAAATTCATTAACACCAATAAGTTCCATTTGCAACACATTTTGTTCATAGTTTGTTCGTAGAAGCACTTTCCTACCATTACACGCTCCGATTGGCCACACCGGATATAATTGGCTCCAACTCTTGTTCAATAAATTAACGACAACCTGAGTAGAGCTCCCGTTCTGTCCAAATTACAATGGAGTATATCATCACTATTAAGGTAACTTCACGTTATAATTGACTCAGTGGACATTATAATTAATTTCCAGGAACGACAAGGAACTAAAAATTGACATCACTAGGGTTTCGAAAACATTTTCAAATTAAGCTAAAATTAGGGTTAGTAAACGGACCTTCCTTGAAGGAAAACGGCAATGAAAAAAAAATTAAGTAATTTCAAATTACAAAAGTGATGTATTTGAATGACTAAATTAAGACTGCATTAAGCTTTTGGTGGAGGCTTGGTTTGTTGACCTTTTTCAGTACCATTCTTCTTGCCTCCACTTCCACCAGGAAGTGGCTCACTCTGGGTCCCCTTAGGGTTGGCAGCACCAACAGAATTGGATGTCCCAGGCTGCTCTGCGGCTCGCTGACTAAGAGCATTTGACGTTCCTGGCTGTTCAGTGACACGGGTGGGGAACTCGGTGAGGCGGTACATAGCCATAGCGCTGACAGCCTGTTCTGTCTCACGGTAATTCTTAGTGCTTGGTACAGACTTTGTAGGACGGGGATCAACATCAGCATCAGAACCCGACGTGTCGTCCTCGTTCTGTGGAAATCAAAATTGAAAGTTTAAATCCGCTTTGGCACAAATGTATTTTCATTGTCACGAACATATAGCATCCGGCGTTGATGTTTAAACATGTCTTCATCTCCAGCAGTGAGAATCTACAAATAAAGTAAGTAGTTTGAAAATCCTGCTGGTTTTTATTCATCGTTTCAAAAGTAATGTACATTACCTGCTCCACCTCAGTTCTCCAGTTTTCGTTAGTAAGAGCTGCGTTCGGATCGGTGTTATATTTCCTTTCCAACTCGGTAGCAACTTTGGCCGCACAATAAGCGCTGTACCTAATATATTTAATAAAAGCTACGTTAGACATTTTTTTAAAATTGGTTCCTATACAAAAAGCAAACTGTCAGTGAAACTTTATCCGCCGAATAAGACTTGGCCAAAATTTAATTTTAATCTTTCATTTTGCCTAATTGAGTGCACAATTTATTTAATTTCATACCGGACTTTCATGTAGAATGTCTCACTGGCGACTCGAACCCTTTGTGAAATAAAAAACGATGTAAATTATTAGCGTTGTATATTGTATTGTATAAAAATTCCTTTCAGTAAAACATACGTATAATCTGGAATAAAGAAATGCTTCCGAATCATAGTTTTTAAATCACTCGGGTCAGGAACAGCTGGAAAAACAGTCCAGAATTAAATTAAACCATGAGATCGGATTAAACGGAAACTTACTCTCCACCGGTTTCGTCATAAGGAATTCAGCCCCAAAACACTGAAACGGTCCAGCTTGAAATGTCAAGTTTTCCTTTCCAACTTCCACTTCCACTCGTCCTTCAAGGATCATAATGAACAAGTCACTCGGTTTCCCCTGCAAAAATAAAATAAATGTCAACCCATCTGCCATCTTGGAATAATAAAGCTAAAGGGTACTTACGCATTCATAAAGACAGGTCTGTTTTTGAAGTTCCTTATC
Source organism: Pseudachorutes palmiensis (assembly GCA_009869845.1). Taxonomy (NCBI): domain Eukaryota; kingdom Metazoa; phylum Arthropoda; class Collembola; order Poduromorpha; family Neanuridae; genus Pseudachorutes; species Pseudachorutes palmiensis. Next base: position 34,966 of record VNWY01000345.1, read on the forward strand.
GGGGAATTTAGGAGGGCGGGTAAGAGTAACCGTCGTTTTGACCAGTCGATTTAAAATATTGTCAGATATTTCGTTACGTTTGAATGCAGGTAGCGCTGTAAAAGAAAATTGAGTAAAAACAAGCAAGTAAACAGCTTCAATTACGAGGAGATTACCTGTCGACAGAAACTGGCAAGCAGCCAGAGCCAGTGGAGGTGGGACTGAAATCACAGGAGCCAAGCGACGCCTTGACATGAATGGAATATCCTGTGGTCTGTCCCTGTTTTCTAAACGAGCCTTGAATTTCCCAACTAAAGAACAAAAAGTGATCTATGAAAATATGATTATAAATTGGATGGAAATGAACTCGCCATCAGTTTCATCCAGGATATCTGCCTGGAGCAATTCTTCAAGGACATCTTCCATTGTTACGACTCCGATCGTTTCATAAAATGGATCCCCAGGACCATCGTCATTAATTCGCTGGACAAAAGCCATATGACCCCGATTTCCTGTAATTTACAAAAATAAGCGAAGCTCCTGTTTAGAAGCAGGAGTTCAGCCACCCACCTTCACGAAAGGCTCGGAACATGTAATCCAGACGAGTATTTTCAAATACGTAGAACAGCGTATTTTGGTAGTACTCCACAACTGTTCGGATTGGGATGTTGTCACTGGCATCGAGGAGCGTCAATTGCTTCACATTAAGTACAGCCACGACGTTGTTCCTGAGTTTCTCAAAGACAGGAATACGAGTATACCCTAAGGGGAATTGGAATTGTGAATTGTTAACATTGTAATTAAGGAAATTCCAAACCGACGGGGAACTGACCTTGAAACTCAATTTCAGCGATGACATCGTAATCTAAGTTTGCCTCAAGGGGTAGCATGAAAACCTTAAACCCATCATGAATCAATGAGTGCCGTTTGGGAGTGAGTAGAATAGTACAACTTACAGCGTCTAACTTCGTCATAATATCACGAACGGTCTTTGTTTTCATATCCAACGCTCCAGAAATTAAGGCAACTTCTTCATTTTCTAACCCGTGATGATCTTTCGTCACCTAAGAATAAAAAAATATGAATGACGACATGGGTATGACTAGGAGAGTTCGTTGGCATTACTTTGAGTAACTCCTTGAGACGCTCTCGTGTGTAAACGCTGCCAATTTCCTCCCCAAGAAGTCGATCCAAAACGATACTCAAGGGGTAAGCCAATGGGAACGTGAGCACCATAAAGAATTTCGTGATGTAGATTGTCTTTGCTCCTACAGCCAAGCCATGACGTGAGCAAATGGCTTGAGGTATGATTTCGCCGAAGATGACAATGGCAAGAGTAGAAAAGACAATCGCAAAAACTCCAGAGGTGAGTCCATCCATGAGAATTGTAAGTGTAGCGTTGACCAAGACGTTACTAAAGAGGAGACAGCAAAGAAGGAAATTTCCGTGGTTCCGGACAGGAGCAATCTTTGCAGCATATTCTCTTTCTTTTGGCGTTCCAGTGTTGATAATAATCTTCAAATCCGTTTTGTTTAGCGACATGAGGCCAAGATTGAGTCCAGAGAAAAGTCCGGATAACATGAGCAGAAATATGATGAGGATGATTTCGACCCAAATTGGCAGACGCTTGCTAAACAGTTGGAAATGGACTGCTTTACTAATCCCTTGTGGCTCCCAAGTCTCCGTCGCTGGATCCCATATGCAAAAATAGACTTTCGGATATTCCTGTTGTCGTGGGAGTTGTACTTCATGGACTCGGCCGAATGTGTAGTTAAATTGTAGTTTTACTTGACTTGTGGGCTTACTGACCAACTCGTCCAGAGCAATCTGGTCAAAATGAATGAATTAATACACAAACTTTACTCTGAACAGAAGCTTCTTAGAAAACTTACATTGTACTTCTCCGGTGACATTCCATCTTCATCACAAGTGTAGCCACTCTTTGACAATCTGACTTGAGTTCCTTGTGTGAATATTCCGAATACTCGAATATTCATAATACTCAATTCCAAAACAGTGAGGAGTCCTTCTTGGAATTCAACGTTTCGTTTCTCCGGCTCGTATTCAAAGGAGACACCAAAGAGGGACACGGTGTGGTCGACAGTGCTTCTGCGAACCCTGGTGCTATGACTAGATGACTGGTTCGGAGGATCAAGATAATGAGGCGGGGCTGACTCGAAATCTTCCCAGTCTGGATTCGAAGACGCTTCAAACTTTGGATTTGCGATTATGCTTCTTCCAAAATTTACTCCGGCCATTGGTAGTAAAAATGCGATCCATATCCGGAGATTGAGATAGGTCAACGTCCACATCGGATTCCCGAAGAAGTACATTGTGACGTGTACTTCTTACACCGTTTCTGAGAAAATGAACTCTTCAGGGGTTTGGCGTACTTCTTCGGACTTTCGACAAGTGCTGAAAACAAACAATTTCCAAATTTTCAACAGTCAACCTGGACACACTTAATTTAAAATTACTCATCCAAGAAGAAGCAAAAAAGATTTTAGGAAGCGGTAAAAGCGTGAAAGCGTTTCCGGAATATTCCTTACGCCGCCACCATCTCCGGTGAACTCCCGGTTGAATCAAATGTAAACTAATGCAGTTCTCAGCCCATTTTCTAATTGGATTTTTGCACAAGTATAACTTCACCAATGGATACTTTAAATCTCAAACTACAGCTTCATACTGGCAGGCTTTGGGGTTCGGAATTCCTTCTGGAAACAAGTCCAGGGAAGAGCAAACTGTGAATTGCTGTTGGGCAATAGCGAAGATTTCTAAACTAAAAAGCAAGAAGCAGCGGAAGGATAGGGATGATTGCCGATAGTATGGGACCACGCCTGGAGCCCATTTAGGAGCAATTAACAGAGTCAAATAGACATTATGCTTAACTAAAGTATTCCATGAATCTCATTATCATAAGCTTCCTCCACATTCATTCCACCACCAGAAAAAGTTAGGATCAAAGTGAATACTATAAGTAAGAAAGACACATGTTGACACGGTTAGAAAAAAGCATGGTGAAGAGGAGCGGCAGCAAAAACGACAAAGAGGCTAAAAGTCAATTCGCTTAATTTACCATTGTGACCAATTTAGATCATCAGCGTTGAGACAAAACTCCTGCAGAAGGAGTGTACGAGGAATGAAATTCACTGAAGATGATTTGATCAATTGATCCTAGGAAGGAGTAACTGGACACTGTCCTTGCTACGAGTCTTTCCATCATCAATCACCAGCAGAGGATTTCCCAGTTTGTAGAGTACGTTAGAAGAAGAGTGACCGTTTAAGTAATGCGTCAACAACACAAATAACAACACTTGGGAATGGGGGCGGCGGTGCGGGGGATGAAGGCAAATACTATAAACGTATACTACCGTGATTGAATAAATTAATCTGATTGGCTTTGCTCCAGTAGGAGAGTTTACTGCTGAGACGCTTCCAGCTCCAACTATTTGCAGTATTCTGGATAGTACTTTTACACATGGGGAAGGAAATAGTAGACCCACTGATGAATAAAAGGAGATTAGTTAAGACTGAATAATTAGTGGAGAGAGCAAAGATGACGCCTGTTCTGGCTGCCCGTTGCAGAGGAGCAAATGAATAGTAAGTGAGTAAGACACTTAGAAGCGATGATGTGATGAAGATCTTGGCTATAGAATACATATTATCTCGTACTAATCTAAACAAATTGACCTGATCATTCAGTACTCCAATCAATTGGATTGATCAATTGATGCCTAAAGAAAGGAAGCGAGAGACCGAGACGAATACAAATTATCAAAGCACTAATTGACATAAGAGCTTATAAGAAAGTTAGAGAGACGCTTACATTTAGAATAATCCCATTGGATGATCCCCAGCATCCCACAAAAACATTTCATCCAATCTAAACTCCAATAAAAGAGCACAGAGTACCAAAGCCAAATGAGGAAAGTAGAGTTACGTCAAGTCCGATAATTGACAAATCCAAGTGTCCAAAGATCACTAGTGTATAATTACCCCCTGCGTAAGTCAGCAGAGGCCTGCCTCAATACCCCAGAAGAATTAAACTGAATACTTTAGACAGGCGGTATCCTTATGATTACAATGTGTCAAAACTATTTTTAAAAAAAAAAGTGAGAGTATATGACAATACCTTTATTATGCGTCCTGCTGGGGCTCCGAAAGTCCGGTCTGGAATCCTATTTTAGATTACTTTTTGGTCTCCCTAGATTATTCTCAATCTCCGTGAATGACTAAACCACTCATTCAATTATTGGCATAGGAATTAAATGATCGTCTGGACCTTGGTCTGGATGGACAAACTACCAGCTACCTTACTACTATTGTCAACACACCTTTTAATTGTGTGTCTCTATCACTTCCACCTCCTTCTCACGACAAGTGTGAAGTGGTCAATTTAAGATTGACAAGCATTCTTTTCGATTGGAGAAAGGAGGTGATAGCTGGACCAGTCCCCGAGTAATTGTAACATCACTGAATAAAGGGGTCTTGAGACACTTGCACTTGCTATATATAGGGTATAGATGAATGAATGAACGTCCCCTCTGGAGGTCACTGGAGCACCAATACAAATGACACAAGAAGACGTCCAGCCAAGGAATTGGAGAAGATCATCAATCGTTCAAAATCCAATGGCTTTTACCGTCTTGTGTTACCTTACAGTCATTAGGTTAGAAGTCATGGAAAGACGAATGTCAGAAGATGTGGTGACTATACCGGTATATATTGTTGACTGATTGGTTGGTATTAATTGATTGGTTGAATTAATTGACTGTTTCGTAACCAGCTGACGATCGTGAGTCTGTTGCTGGAGAGTGAATGGGACTTTCACTTTCTTCACTTTTATTTTCAACTTTTCTCCAAACCAGGTCAGCCCATTGCGCCAACGCTAAAAAATCTGCAAAGAAATTGACCCAGTTTCCTTCCTTTCAACAAAACTTTGCAAAAATATGAAAACAATTAATAGTTGTGAATATTGTGAATGTTATGATTCTACTCGAGTCCAGTCTGGAGCTGGACTGCGAGGAAATGCATCGTTTAATGAAGTCACTGCAGGAACGTGGACGGATGGACGCTCTTTTTTATAATTTAATTTAAGAATGGATGATTAATTACTCTCTAGATTTATACCAAAGTGTCACATTTATTAATTTAACTTGATAGCAGTCCATTGTGCTCCTCTTCCTTTATGATTTACATTTTGCTTCATTTTAGCAAGTCAGTGACACTAAAACGCCAAAGCCTGTTTTTATTACTGGAATACCAGACTGAAGAATTGATTTACATTTTATGATTGTGACTCAGCTTTTCAAGGAAGCAAAGTTAATTGTTCTAATGTGACTGGATGTTTACTTTGAAAAATTCTTTTCACACCATTAGCTGCGGGGTTTTTATCAGTTTAATTCTAACTTATAAATTAAGGACAAGGGACTGCTTACTAATCGTCAGAAGAAGACCAATCGTCAGCATTTTCTTGATGCTTTGAGGCGTTTTTATTAGTTTAAAATGAGTTAAGATGCCAAAGGAATAATAACAAGTGTCTGACTTATGTCATAAATATCCGTTTAATTCATTAATTTCTGCAGATGCATCATTGGATATTGTCAATCCAAAGGTGATGATAATTTAATTATTGGCACTGGTTGACACCATGATGATTCATGGGCGACTTTAGTTGACGAACCTAATGTCTCCCACGTGGCCGAGGATGAATTGACATGAATTGACATGCAAGCTATTGGATTGGTCCATGCCCAAGTGCTTGATGAAGTAGTCGTTGACATCATGACATCATGGTTAAATTAGTTAAATTAGCTACAATTTATTCTGGCTAAATGGTACAAAAAAGTGGAGCTGAGAAGAGATTGAGCGTCCATTCGCAGACGCCACCTGCTCATTGATACTTGCGGTTTTCACGAGCACGCCACTTTGCTATAAATCCAGGTCATCAATACACCTACTGATTCCAGTTATTCAATTGACAAAGAACAGGTATCTAAACACCATAAACATCCTCAGTCATGCCATCAGGACAGGTAATTAGTTACTTGAAAAAATTCCACCCGTCAGCTGAAAATTGGCATGCTTCCATCATTGTCTTTTTTTATTGTTATAGGTCGTACCATCGGTTCCAACACTAAAATTGAATACTGGACATGAAATTCCACTTCTAGGACTTGGGACCTGGAAGGCAAGTTAATTTTTAATTACTTTCTCTAGTCTGCTTCCTTAGACACATGGAGCCGGCTGGATATGATAACTAAAATAGAGTTTTATGATGAAATGAAATGTCATTATAATACAAAGCTACCCGCCTCTACGCTATTCGGGGGAAGCTGCTAATTCCCGAGGTTTCGGATATTTTACTAAAGTCTTGAAGCATTCAAGTGATCAATTTAACATCATTCAGCCGGCTGCTTTAATTTTGCTTTTAGCATTTAGTCAAGTTGGCATTGTTATCGGAATGATAGTTATATGGTAAACACTTGTTCGTTTTTCAGTCCGCCCCTGGCGAAGTGAAGCAGGCAGTGAAGGAGGCAATTGACGTTGGGTACCGTCACATTGACTGTGCTATAGCGTATGGAAACGAAGATGAAATTGGAGCAGCTATCCAAGAGAAAGTCCAAGAAGGAGTCATCCGAAGGGAAGACTTGTTTCTCACGAGCAAAGTAAATTAATAAGGAAAAGGTTGTCAAAAGGAAATCGATGATAATTGGGCATGCTTATTTGTTTTGATTTAGCTTTGGAACACGTTTCATTCCAGAGACAGAGTGGTTCCATGCTTGAAAAAGACTCTGGCTTCACTTAATGTGGACTATGTGGATCTCTACTTGATCCATTGGCCATTTGGTTATCAAGAGGGAGACAACTTGTTCCCAAGAAATGAGAATGGTGATATCATCTTGAGCGATGTCGACTATGTGGACACGTGGAAGGCAATGGAGGAATGTGTCAAATTAGGTCTGGCAAAGTCCATTGGGGTTTCAAACTTTAACAGTGAGCAAATAGAGAGAGTTCTAGCAATGGCTTCCATCAAACCGGCCATGAATCAGGTAAACCAAGTCATTCATTTTCCCAAAGGGAGTGTTCTAATACACCTTGTTTATTTTAGGTTGAATGTCATCCTTATTTGAACCAGAAGAAACTCATTGAATTCTGTAGAGCTAGGGACATTCAAGTTACGGCTTACAGTCCGCTGGGATCACCTGATAGGTGCGATGTCCGAATTACTGGTTTTAACGAAATAACTCACTTGGGGTTTTAATCATAGGCCATGGGCAAAGCCAGACGACCCCAAGCTCCTTGATGATCCTAAGCTTTTGGAATTGGCAAAGAAGATTGGAAAATCACCTGCTCAAATAATCATTCGGTGGATGGTACGTTGCGACACGGTCTTATCAACCAATCAATGACATCGCCAACGACTCATTGATTTTTACAATGTTCTAGATTCAGCGTAACGTCGTCGTCATTCCAAAATCCGTCCGGAAGGAACGCTTAGCTGAGAATTTGAACGTTTTTGACTTTACTCTATCTGCGGAAGATACGGATTACATTGAGTCGCTGGATTGTAAAGGCCGATTAGTAGTGCTGGAGTGGATCAAAACTTGCAAGCATTATCCATTTTCTATCGAGTTTTAAAATGGCTACAACTGGTTCTTCAATGGGAGCATAAAAGCTAACACTCGTCTTTCCTGGTGAATAAATGAAAATTCCTCAGAGGAAAGTTTGAAAGGAGACTTCGGATTTTGAGAATAGCGTTGTTGTTCAGAGGAATGTGCGCCGGGGCATCTTTTAGTCCCTGTCGCTCTCGTCCCTGTAGAAAAACGGTATGAAAAATATTTCAATGGATTTCCAGTCAAAGATCATGTTGATTTTGACCATTGAAATGATTAGCATCTGGTGCTAAAGGACAGCAAAGATTTATTAATTGCAGTGCAGAAGTGTCTTGTATACAGTGCTTGTTCTTGGATTGTGGATGTTAGGCAATGATTGGGCAAAGGTCAATCTTGGGGTCAATTTCAGTCAGAAAGAGAGAAAGCAAGAATGAGGACTTGTGTCCAAAAGCTGAGGAAGAAAGATCGGAAGACGACGAAAGACGCTAAAGGAACCCCACACACCAAGACAAAGGCTTTGCCCAACATCCAGAATAATCTGGAAAGCAAATTATGAGAAATTAACATCGACAACATAACATTTAAGCTACTGAGGTCAACATAGGTCAACAGGGAATATGAAAATAGGTCCGGGAACGGGGGTTTAAAAGGCACAGACGAAGAACGTGGAACGTACACAATGACAATATAGGGAAAATGTCAACATGCAGAATTCAATGTTGCAGTGGGTTCAATCTGCAAAGGGCTTTGGTCTTGATAAAGGTTCGGTGACAACGACATGTTAATTGTCAAGTGTCCAGGACTTTTTAAAGGAATGTGGACCCTTCCTTCCGGAACTTACTCGGATTCGTTTGAAGAGTTTTCATGCTCATTTCCCAACTCAACGGTGGCCAACTCTGTGGTCAGTTTCTCAATGGAACCTTGGAGGGATGCGACTTCTTCACGGAGATGATGAACAGTCGCCTCATCTCCTTCAGCCAATGAGCGAGCTCCGTCTTCAACGGAAGGCTTGGGTCTCTGAATTTCATCGTGTTCAGCTTCATCCAATCCGGATTCATCAGTGTCCTCATCACTACTTTCTTCAGAGGATACGTCATCCCCACACCCAGAGTCACTCTGTAATATAGTTTAGTCAATTGGTTCATTTTCAAATTATAATTTAAAACATTACTTGATTCACAGGACTCGAAACTGACATCTGAACACGTTCTCTGCTTTCCATTTCCTTTGGATGTAAATGTGATTTTGCAGAATTTGTCAGATACTCCTCGAGCTTGAGCTCCGCATCGTTCAGTCGCTTCAGAATTTCTTTGTACCTCACTTCTAAAGAATCTGGAACATGCGCATAAAGGGACTAATTTAGCACCGAGATTTCCACTAGGAATGGATTGCAATACTTATTTCCGAAGTGTGTGAATCCTTTAGCGTCTCAAGCTGTTCCTCGTGCGTGCTAATTGTACTTTCCAACTTTTCCCGAAGCTCCCAGTTTTCTCTGTCTGCCGCTGAGGTGACTTTATCCAGTTCCTGCTTTTTCAAAGATTCTACTTCAGCCAGCACCTCTTCCAATTTAGAAATCTAGAAAGAAAGTAACCTTGTGATGCGGTGACGTTTAAATATTTCTGTGGAGTTTATGCTTACGCGATCCTGAAGGTTTTTCTTTTGATTTTCCCATGCTTGCTTTGCATACGTGAATTCTTGCTCTTTTTGCAATTTCAAGGAATCTACTGCCAAATGCTTCTCTTCAGTATGGAGTTTGGATAAGCCTTGTTTCAGTCGTAAGCATTCATTCTGCAGTCGATCCTCCCACTGTGGATATAATAAGAATTTTGACGCTCTTACTTTATACGGTTGGGATAAAACAGCTTCATACTTTGGCGTTTAGATCATTCTTTTGTTTCTCTAATTTTGAATACAAATTCATCTCTTCGGCATCCACGCGTCGCTGATTGGCAGCTTGGGCAAGTTGAAGTTGGCCTTTTTCCTTGTCCAGCAATGCCCGGCCAGTCCGCAGTTCGTCATGGAGAATAGATTCATTGAATTTAAAATGTTCCAATTGTCTCGCAGCAGAGCGCAAAGCTCTTTGTTGCTCATGCGTCAATCCGCGGAGTTGAATCAGCTCTGCTTCGTAAGCCTTGTAATGGCAGACCTATTATCAAAGTTTGTTAAATTTCAATTAAACAAACGACTGCACTAAACTGCATTAAACTGCACAGCTTTACCAGTCTCATTTGCTCATCCACTGCTCGTCTCTCCTGGAGCAGTTTCTCTTTTTCCGCAATTAAGTCGCTCTCCGCTATGGCTCGTGCTTCGTTCGCTTTTTCTTCAGTCTAAAAGCATTAAAAAATACATTGGCTGCTGATTTCAAAAATAATTTTGAAAATATTAGCTGGGATTGGGAACTATTTGCATCAGAATGTAAAGAACGCAAATTAAATTGACAAGTAAATATAAAATCCGGGGGATTCCCCGGAGTTTGGGTCTGTTTCTTTCCACGGATAGTAATGTGACATTTGTACTTTTCAAAATAATTTCGTATTTTCACTGAAATAGACATGCCTGTAAAATATAATTTAGAAACACACAAACTTTGGTTTCAATGCTGTCCATGTGGATGAATCTTTTCTTTCGAGGACTTTCGTCCATTATAACCATGGTTTTGGCAACTTGTCAAGAAATGACTTAAGTATGGACAAAAGTCTTAAAATAAACCAATGCGAATATTATCCTGTTCCAACAGCACTGCATACTATGGTACCAGCAGAGTGGTAAACTTTCAGCTGCAGTACTATATGGCTAATTGCCTAAACGCATTGAAAAGAAATGTGCGAAACTCATAAATTAAGTTAGGTGGCGTTATCACAACATTAAAGTGGGCGCATATCCGGGATCCTGTGGCTGGCCAATTTATTTTCAACGGCTATTAAGGGTTCAAAGGGAATTAGGAAGTTTCAAATCACCTGAATATCCTTCTCACGCAGCTTCTTCTTGCAAGAGGATTCAATCTGTCGTAGCTTCCATTCGAAATCATCCATGAGCTGTTGCTCCTGAGAGGAAAATGAATTCCGAAGGGACTGGAAATCGTGTTCAAATTTATTCTGAATTTTAATTCTCTGCTCAAGGGCATCGTCCAGAGCATTCTGGAGGGCTCGCATTTCCTCTTCCCTTTCGACTTCGATGGCCTCATGCTCAGCAACAAGCTCTGTCTTTTCTTTGCGCAGGTCCTTCAATTGGACTTCAAGGTCTCTGCAACGGTTCTGGAGTTCCAGGATACGTTTGTTGACTGCATTTGTTTCTTTCTGGAGAGCTATCAGCGCCTCTAGGGAATCAGATCAAGAAATAATGAAAAAAATGTATCAAAAAAATTTGGGTCAGGTGAATTTTTGCTTCCGCATTTCATTTTTAACGAGTAAAGCCTACGCAATACGTGTCTCTAATTATTAATTCGGATAGGAACAAAAAATTCTAGTAAAATTACACTTCCACTTCCCTTTACGACAAAAATGAGTCATCCCTTGACGAAAGCGTATTATATAATATTTAAGTGTGACAAAATGTCACTCGCGCATAACAGCATTAACCAGTCTTTCTGACGCTGATTTTCACACATAGTTATTCCTCAGTGTGGAAATCCGAAGAGCATGAAAATAGCAAGGCGTTTAGGCCCATCAAACATTATGACATCCGTTCTGCAACGTCACATTATCGCCTTACGATCCCTTTCCTCTTGTTCTACACCACATTGGAGAATTGTTGTTTCAGTTCAAATTAAAAATTAGCCTTCAATTCTCACCAGTTTTTTCATAAATCTCCTTTTCCAATTGAATATTTAGTTTCTTGAGTTCTTCTAATTCCCTGTCGACAGTTTTGGCTGCAGCTTCCGAAATTTGATTTTCTTCTCTGAGTTTTCTATATTGGGATGAAAGTGCTAAACGTAAAGGAATAAAATTGGGAAAAATTATCCAAAAGGAGACCAGATTAATTAATTAATTAATACCTTCCATTTCGAATATTTTCTTCTCTCGATCTGCAGTAAACATGTCAACTTGAGTTCTTAAGAGGTGAATTTCAGCGTTTTTCGCTTGTAGTTTAGATGTTATGTCTTCCTGCTCTGGTGTCGCTTTGTCTGGTTGAATGAAGTCCCTATTATACATATAAAGTTGTGGATAATTAGACGCCAAATCTTTGGACGTTGAGTTTTAATAACTATACCAGCGGTAACGAAAGCGGATTAATTTCTTACCATTCCCTGAAACAGTTTCCGACTTTTCTCTTCTATAAACACTAATTGAAACCTCTTCTACCTTGTTTTTGTTTGGACGACCTTTCATCAAACTTTGAACTCACCAAGAATTTCCTCTACTGCTAAGAAAGTTAGACAGAACCCTCACTTTGCATAAACAGACAATCATTCCCTCAGCACCTCTGCCTTCCCCGTTGTCGATGGTTATGAATTATTACTCGAAGATTATAATAATTCCAGTAATTCGAACCCTTACTTTGTAAGAATGTCACACCCAATCGCAGCATTTACTTGGCTACAAGCGCCTCCGACTCCAGTAAATATTTTATCATCACAAGTAGGAGCCTTTCGCTCATCGTCGTCATCAATAAAGTCAATGCCATCTTTGAAATCGGATAATGCACTTGCAGAGGCCGAGCATGACGTGGATTGGATATTAAAAGCGTCTGGCACTTCTCCGTCATTTCCCAAATGACCCTTTGCATCTTGGAACTCTTCAATAGTTTCGGTGTCAACTTCCCCAGGTGCGGTATAAATTGTAGCATAAGAACCCGAGCTACTGCTGCTGCTAGTAGTAGATTCAACAGATTGTGATAGTTTTCTTTCTGCCACTTCCTGCGCCTGAGCATCGACTCCTTCCTTATTGTTGCCTTTCCTTTGTTTACTCTTGGTATTTCCACCACCACCACCGGTTTTGTCTACACTTTTACGTCGAAACAGAAATCCAAACATGTCGGTAACCGTTGTATATTTAGACGTAGTACACTTTTACTACTTAAGCCGTTGTTGATAATAGCAGCGGACTAATTAGTTTCAGTCTTTTTGAGCTCCAGTCCTCGTTTATTGGAATGAAGCAATAGTAAAGAAAATTTTGGTTTATTGCAGCCAAAGTTTTAAGAACAAAATGAAAGTGTGTCTGAAACTTCACTTGTAGGTCTCTATCTGTATTTTTATTTCCGAATCCAACTGGTGGTGATCATGGCAAGGGAAGCCATGGCAGAAGGAATGACGACGACGAAAGATGCCATAGGAAATTACATTCATGAAAAGTTAAAGAAACGTGGGCACAGATCCTGCATAATCTCAGAAAATAAACGAGTGCCAAAAACTAAATTCCATTTCTTATGAAACGTCTTTGTCACATTGGAAACTTAAGAGGAAACAGATTGACATCAAAGAATATCTTATAAAATTGGATTTGGAATCAAGTAGGACGTTTATGCTTCATCTTTGGTGTCCAACTCATTTCTTTTCCAATGATCCCTGGTCCCATTTGTCTTATGCTCATCAGCCTGCCAAAATGTCACAACCCACAAGGAAAAGTTTCATTTTGCAATGAGCAAAACGCGGTGATAATTCATCCGAATTATTTATTCGGTGCACTAGCAAAGAGGGACGATGACAGATTTAAGGAGTTCAAGAAAACGGAAAGTGAATTGAATTTCCCTTACCTCCTCTTCCTAGGTCGTCATTAACTTGCTTGTTTCAATGATACCAGTTGAGCACAATTTCAAAATGCAATTCATCTCTGTTGAGTGTCTGATTGACTTTTATTTTGGTTCATTTTGCAAATTACAATTTGCTTAAAAGTCCAGAGACTAATTTGATTGAGTCTAAGATCCCTTTTTCACTTTTACTTCATTTTACGCCTCCTTTTGTTTTCCTGTTTTAAAATATAAGCCACTTTTGAAGTTGTTTCTCCAGTGTTCCTTTCCCTAATGAATGACTGATTAGTATAAACAGGCAGAAATACCCAGACTCCCCGAGTCAATGAAAATCTTCGGGTAGGTAAAAGCACTATAAAGCCAAAAAGGAACCGAGCCTCGCATCATCGTCAGTATCATTTGCGTTTTCATCTACGAAAATAACCCGTCGACTCTTCTTCTTTTCTTTCTCCGAGTTTCATTATTCATTCTGCATTGGCATTGACTCACTTAAAACAGATGTAACCCGCATGCTAGGCTCCCGGGTTGCTTGCTTCCGTCAAACAAAACGAAATTATAAACAAAGATCAGCCCTCTCTCCGTCATTATTGTTGTTTTCGAGAAACAAGGATATCTGGTCCCTAGCAATCCTTTTAAATAGACCAGTTCGACTTTGTCAATGTTGAATAAAAATCTTTTTTTTTAATCCTGGAGAGCCTATATACTTTCCCCACTTGGGGTGTGTAGATAAACCTATTACACCGTGATTAAGATTAATGATAGAACTGATAGGGATTGAGTCTTTGGATCTTATAGGCGTTTTGGCGTCGGTCCCAAACTTTTTTCTGATCCTTGTAAATACACGTTTTCATTTGTTAGTTCGTCTTAGATTCTGTGGCGACAAGGGAAATCTTGAGTGGTTTGAAGTGACAAGGTCTTTCACATATTTTTTTAATTTTTAACTCCAATTTTAAGCCGACAATTCTGACAACATCCAACACTCCATGGTTTTAATACGAAATGGATGCTTCTCGACGGGATTTGTTTCAGATCCAAGACAGTCAGGCGAATATTCTTCAAACTCTCCTTCTGTTAGTTGACTATTTAGCCAAATCCCACATTTAGCACTAATTGAAAAATATAACAATAATTGTTAAGCATTTCTCCACAGCACTTGAATGGTCCTTACTTTGTGTCTAAGACTGACAATCGTTCTGGTGTTCTTTGAATGCTCAGTTTTTCTATTCCATGGAATAGATTGAAGTGAGGTCGACAATGGAAGAGTGCTGTAGTGCTTTCCTTTGCATTTCCAGGGGTGAAAGTAGAGACAAATATCCCATTGACTTTCTTGTCGGTGTCTCGGACTAGTATGACCAAAGGAGACTCGGTAGCGGACACATAGTCGAGTCGGCTGTAGAACCCAGAAAGTGTTCTAATGTGAATGGAGGAAGAGTAGGCCAGCGACCAGGCGCATGCGCTTCTGCAATTCAAATTATGTAGTTCGTATGAACCTGACAAAATTGCTGCTAATTACGCTTTCAGAACGATTTGTGCAATGTTAGTGATGTCTTCGATGTCCAGAATTTCAGATTTCCCAACGATAAGTTCAGGTTTCCACTGCCGATCAAGTGGAAATGCCCGTTTCAGCTCTTCGCTAAGTGAGACGTCCTTCAAAGTTTAATTTAATTGTCAATTGAACAATTAGAAATCGGCGTTAACTTACATAATTCGACACAGAATCGATTCGCCTTTTCTCTGAAGTAGAGTCCATTTATGTTAAGAGCAGGACACCTACAGCTATTCAATGCTGCCACAGTTTTGGTAAAAGTTGAAAAACTTTGTAGCAACCTTACTGGAATTACTGGGCTACAAGTTAGCATAAATACATTCTTTATGTCATATTTAAACAAAATTTCCCATTGCGTGCATAAAAATCGTTAGCATAAAGTGTAATGACATACGGCCGCAATTAGTCATACCTTACGTCATACATCCTGTTTGGATTTAATCTGGACAAACCTTATAGACTATATAGGGAAGTCCCACGGCTTCTTCGGGGTTTCGCAAACTGAATTAATTCTGTTTACCTACTCACTTTGTAGTTTCCCAACTTTATCTTTGTTTTGGATTATAATCTATAATAAACGAGGCTAAATCGTCGAGCTTATGAATGGATTTTTAGCCCCTTTCTCAAATTCTGCTGCCTAAACTGATTAATTTGATCAAATGTGTCACCATTTGACAAAGTTTTCTCGGAAGCCACCGGAAGTAAAACCGGAAGTGTCCGTAGGGTCCCGAATATAGACGAATATGGGGAGAATTTCGTCATTCCGTCCTAGAGACCGGGCATTGTCCTCGATTCCGCTTTTTTTGTAATAATCCGAACTCGGACAGAAATGGGAAACCTCGGGGTTTCATTATTTTTT
This sequence comes from Pseudachorutes palmiensis, assembly GCA_009869845.1. NCBI lineage: Eukaryota > Metazoa > Arthropoda > Collembola > Poduromorpha > Neanuridae > Pseudachorutes > Pseudachorutes palmiensis. The sequence continues at coordinate 50,651 of VNWY01000345.1, forward strand.
ACATCCGAAAGTATGAGGCGAAGATACGGCCAAGGAATACAGTCGAAGAGATGACGCTATAGATAGACACGATGAATTTCTGAGCCATCTACCGGATTTGAGTTTCGTTCAAATTTTCCATGGGTTAAATTCCCATGCCATGCTAAATTGCATGTTAAGGACTACCAGGCCTGTTGTTTATTTTAGTAACCGGGGTCAAATCCAGCTTCATAACTCGTGGGTTTCGAATGGTTATAACTCTGTCCAGGCACCACACAGG
>VNWY01000346.1:0-50827 GCA_009869845.1 Pseudachorutes palmiensis
TCCATGGGAAGCGTTTACTTCTGGTTTTGAAGCGACTTAGGATGAAATCTGCGCATGAGTTTTGTGCTAAGGATTTATTGCTGTACTGTAAAGTGATTGAATGGAATTTGGAATGCCTGCCTGAGCGTATCAGAAAGTGAGAAATTTGCGCCATGTGAGCTTCCTCGTGATGCTTCTCGACAGAGTTCGGCGTCCTTTTTAATTCCTATGTTGGAATGTGTCGGAGGGCGAAGGTCACCTTTGTGGACTGGGGAAGAGCAACCCCCACCTTGTCCAGGGCAGTGTCCTGCTGACTCTGGCCTCTGCCAGGCCCATAAATCCCACCACCTCAGTTCCGCATATCATCACCTCAGTCACACAGTAAGGCACAAAGGGAAACATTTATTTCACAAGATCAGAAAACCTCACGGTCGGCACTCTTTGAACAACACAAAAGGACTCTTATCGAATAAAACAACAAACAAAGACAAATTAATTGAAAGTCAAATGAAAATGAACCAATCAGAGGACTCAGGAGTTTTGGTTCTGGATTCTAAAAGTGATTCTGGAAAGCTGTGTTGGTGGAAAGAGCGGAAACCGTGTGAAATAGGCAACAAACAAACTGCGTTTGACATGTTCTGAGGAGCAAGTCGGGTCTAAACAAAGTGAGGAATTGAGTGATCTTGACATAGTCAAAATATGAGTAGCTCAATGTCGGCATTTCCTTGAAAACAGTAGTTTACGCGGCGGTGTTTGTTTGCTTGGGATTGGGGTTTGATGTTGGACAGAGGAAGGGCATGCATCATGTTCACTTTGACACATTGACAACACATAACTTCATATCGGAGTCTACACCGCCGCGGTCTCTCTCGCGGTTTTCCACTCTGAAGACTAAACTAATAGACAATAGGACCAAATACATAGCAACAGCTAAGCAATTGCTACACTGCGGCATAGCTGCGGCGTCCTTTTCAGTCTTTTGAGCGGACATGGGAAAAAGAGCAAATAAACAGAATGTCAATCTGATGAAGAAGCGTTGATTCTTAATCTGAAGATGTTTGTTCCCTGGGACTAATCCATTATAACCTTGCGATTCGAATCTAAAGGGATCTAAGGGAAAGAATCAAAGTCAGAAGAAGGATGACATCAATAGTCGCATTACTACCGACATGTCACTCACACAATAAAAATTTAAAATCAACCATACATGCCATTGTGGCGGCAAAACACAAAAGAAACGTCTTTCCTACAACAGGCTAAATGCCCAATCTAAAAGATCTTTAAAGGCACTACCATACCAGTCAACAAAGGTCACAATTTAATACAAATTCATCAAATTATATTTCAATTTGACATTTTGCTTAAGCCCTAAGAAACTGTTTATAAATGTTTCAAGATTTGAGATATTGGGATCGGACAATGTGGGATTCACCTATAGGGAAATACCTAACATTCCAATGTTAATTCCAACGTTGAAGGGTTCAGAGAAGAAGACGGCATGAGGCTAAGGGTCTCAGGGGCACTTTTATGGAGAATTAATTCAAGTGAGATTTGAGATTCAATTTATTTATATACATTGTTCTGGATACTTTTCTGAGGCAGGTGTGAAGACAAGTCGGGACCCCTTGAAGCCCACTTAAGTCCTAATTCCGCTCATCAACCCACCACTTACTTACTTATAGAAAAGCTTCGAGAATCAATTAGAACAACATGTCGTAGTCAAGGAAAGTCTAAAAGGGAAGAGGTCACTCTTGGACTCTTATTTCTTAGTGCTATATTCATGTGTATTTTATGTTGAATTAAGTTAATAATTGTTCGGTATGTTTCTTTTGTTTGTAATACAATGTAATGGTAGGTTCATCCTTCTTCCCGGAGCCCCGCCTCTCCTGCGTGTATTGGAACTTAATTGAAACCCCGGCTACTCCCTGGGCTGCCCTTTAATTCCAAGACACCGCCGGAATGACACGTCGATTGAACAAGTGGCTGAATAAGTCAATCACTCAAGCACCGCAACTGACGCTGCTACTACCGGAATTCACTAATTAGAACCTACATATCAAGTGGAACAAATGCAGTGGGAATAACAATCAAACAGACGCCGGCTGCTACTCCCACAACTATCTATAATGCTATTATTAAAATTATTTAGGAAATTGAAAAATTGGAAATGCAAAGCATGCAAAGCATCATTACAAATAACAACTTCATCCGCACGCAGCTTAGTCAGTTTACAGAAGTTGAAGTTGAAGCTCAAGGAAGCTAAATCAAGACTTTTCTGTTGTGTTTTCATGACCCAACTTGAAAGTTTTGATAAAAGCAAGGGTTGTTGCTAACTCTAGAAGGTTAGCTGTGATTGGTCAAGTTTGGACAGTGTTAAGTTTACTATGGTTGAAGATGGTTTTGTGGTTTTGAATATTTGTAAGATGGCGTTGATGTTGTTTTTAGAGAAAGTGTTTGGAATGTTCTTTGGTTTTAATGAAAGGTTGTCAATTTGATGTCAATTTGATGGGAAATGGATGCTGGATTGGAGTGTGTTATTATTCTTCTGAATTGGCACATGAATGAGATCCTTTCATTCGTCTCTTATTCGTCTTTTATTTATTTACAGGGAAGGATTCCTTTCTCTGTGATTAAGAATAAGGATATGAAGGGCCGGTGCCGTCCATCGTTAAAACACGTGACACTGCGATAAGGAACAAAAGGACTAAGGACTAAGGTGATAATTAGGAATAGAAGATGACGGGATCATCGGACAGGGGAGAAATCTTGGTGTAATTGGGGGATGATTCCACTTTACACAAAGGAAGAATAACTGTTAGATTAAATCACTCAATTCACACACCTTAAGAGTACCTTCAAGGGCCTTAAAGCCCTTACCTTCTTACCTTCTGTAAGGAACAAGTACTGATCACTCTAAAACAAAGAGGTGACAGTGATGGATGGAACCCTTTCGAATCCACTTGGCTCCATTACAACAAAACTTACATCAAAACTTATCCAATCTGAACGCCATTTCCCTCAGAACATGGGAAATATTTAAGAGCCAAAAAGTAATATTTGTAGTCACTGTAATTTAGTTATTTTGAGGTGAAGGATGATTGATTATTTTATTCTCATTCATCACTTTCAAAGGGTTACAACAATGGTGAAGAAATATTAAAATATTTTGGTGTTTTGTTGGACTTCCATTGGGTGTGGCTTTTCACTTTCGTTTTCCTTTAGTGCCACAAGTCCTTGCAGTTTAAAATTCAGGATTTATCCACTTTGTAGGGCAATGGGCCCTTGGGAATGTCAATATTTCCTCATCCGTCTTCATCCTGTGGGTTTTGAATTGACCATTAGACTTGAATAGTAGAAATTGCTGGTTTTGTTTAATTTCGACACGAGTGTAATCCTGTTTGGTTGCTTAATGAAGTGCTAATCCTTGGTTTCCTATTTGACTAAACAGCGTTTGGTTCTCAGCGTGAGACTTGTCGCTCCGAGGTGCCTCGAGTCCGCTCCATTGAGGGTGCAAAGTCAATGGCAAAATGCAAATCGGATTTGAAGGCGTGTCAGTTTAGCCGTAGAATAAAACTCTTGACAAATTGAGACATAATAAAAATGAATTGGAAAGGTTTCAGTATTTCTCACGTTCCGACTTAAAGGGAATAAAGCAAATGATAATTGGATTGACTTTGTCCAAGCCACGACTGGGGTTATTCCCCATGTTATTCTACACAAGTTCAAACATTCAAACAAGGAAGGAAAGGGAAATCCAGAGTTAATCGAACAATGGCACAAGAGGTAGTGCAAAAAAACAACAGAACACTGTCACAGTTAGGGGCTTCAGTGGAATAACATCATTCTCATAATCCAGGAGCCAATCAAATCAAAGGGATTCTTCATCCACTTCAAATCAAAGCCTTTATTACGAAAGAAATGGGTTCAGTTCCTTGGATTTTGATGTTTGACATTAGAAATGAATCCTGATAATTTTTATTTTCGGAAAACACTTGGCTCCTTCTAATCCATTGTCCTTCCCGTATACTTCCCCTTGCTTCATTGTGTTTTTCATCAAAGGTTTTTGCAAGAAGAACGTCATGCTGGTGATGTAAAAGTGATTGTGACCGCACGCTTCTTCAGCCCCTTTTGAACTCGTGTTTTGTCAGCACAAATCCCAGCGGGGAAAGAGGCTTTCCTCTAACGTTATTTTTCGAATGAATTGGTAAAGGTCATTTCTATGCTCCATTTGGCCCACTAATTCTGCCCTTTGCTTAAGGAGAGAGTCCCTTGAAGGAGTCCATCGATCACTATAAATCCAGCGGGGGTCTTTTGCAATCAATTGACAACTTGTTCTTGAGGCACAACTTCAGCAAAAGGGCGAAAGGGCCTTTCCTACTGTCCTGAAAATGGAATTGACGAGACCCCCTGAGACTTTGACTTTCTCGGATTCAATCTCTCCAGGGACCTCATTTTAGACATTCGGAACGGTGTGTCCTCTACTTTGGTTCATTTGAATGAAATCCAATCCAATGATTGGTAGTACTTGGATTTATGATGGTAAAGGCGCATATGGTAATCTGACACTCGAGGGCAAGCCACATTTGCAGTTCAAGGATCCACTGGGGTTGGGTTACTTTGTTTTATTTAATAGCCAATCAAATCAACCCTCGTGCAATATGGGGCTGTCACATATCTCAATCAACACATCCCTGCAAAATCAAATTAGGTTTGAACACTTCGGTCTCCTTTGTAACTCAGATGCAGTACAATTCAAACCTAAAGGGAATTGAGATCATTTTTACAGAACTTTTTATCCTACTCTGGACATAAGAATATGTTAACGACAATCGTTCCAAGCAGTGTAAAGCGCTCATGCGCAAGTTAATCCAGAAATTGTTTCAATTAAGTTGTAGTCCAAGTCACTACTTTAACTCTTGCATAAGCTACTTGTCCCTCTGTCCCTTGATTCTTAAGGGCTGCGGATGCTTTTCCTTTCAGTCTATTTCCAACATTGTAATGCTAGACAGATGCTCCAGGAATCACACCAAATGATCTCAATGGAGGTCAGAGGGGAAATATTTTGCATTAGTGGTGTAGCATAGGTGTATAAATTGCATAAATTCTCACCTCGAACACTCTGTCACAAATCCTCTTTGAAGGAATAATGTTTTCGTAGGCTCAGTTGGTTGGATTCTCATTCGTAAATCCTCCAGTTAAGTAGCCTTTTCATTATGGCTGGGAATTACGTTGACAGGTAAAAATAACGACTTTGTCACCCACCGAACAGGGTCGTAATTATGGACATTTATCCTCCCATGTCCACTTGTGAGGATCAACCGCAGATGGAAAGCAACTGGAGGGAGATTTAAATCCAGCAAAGGAGATTATGGGCTCTTACCTTCCTCTGTCCTAACATGGCTTCTTCAAATGCAATACAATAAACAACACAAACTGTTAATAATAACTAAAAGTACATGTTTATTAGTAAACCTTTTAAGGATATGCAAAATGAAATGGAATTTAAAACATTTAATGTCTACCAAACATAACCTAATTTACTACCATTTAGACACTATATTGCCTATCCTTCTAATTACATATATGTAGAAATTAAGCAATTAACGTGTTTTAAGGACAGTTTACATGCCTAACAGTTTAAGTTATTTTATTTATTTTCACATTTTATCCAAATTATGCACATAGACATATTACCGTAAAGCTTCTAATAAACGCCCGGAGAATAAAAGCTACCTTTTGACCCCACCGTCGTTTCAATCGTCACGTGTGCCTGTGATAGCCAATGTTTCGGACATTGTGTTTGGATTAACGTTAGCATACAACCATATCTCTTACCGTAGTTTTCAAATAATTGCCTTTCATCACAAGGTGAATGCAGAGAGGTGATAGACGGTGAAAATTAATTCAAAAGCAAACGGCAACAACATTAACAAACTTACGTATTAGAGGCAACTTATGTTCAGTGAGTGAATGCTACTTTATCAGTATGCCTGTGTAATGTATAGTATAGTTGTTAATTGTGTTTATGCAAAAGTGAGTACTATTGAGACAGTATTATTTGTGATTGCATCCAATATTTTAAGGGGAACTCCCTTGTCCAGAAAGTACTGTGTCCCAACTATTAGTCGAGGTGGACGGAGTGACTTCAGGATCATATTTGCATATTCAGACTCAGGCAATTGGGATATTGCCTTTTGTAGGGTGGAGCCCAAATCGCCCGAGTTCATTGATTCATAGATCCGGCTGCCTTGGGAGAATATGAGAAAGAGCATGGTCGTGAGTCCAACGGAGAATGTGATTAGAAGCATCGCCAGAGGGGATGCGCCGTGGAGGATTCCCGTGGCAAATCCAATGCATGCAATTGTAATTACGCTGAACTTGGCGGTGATGAGAATCTTGCTGTAAACAAAATTGCCTAGGACCAAGTATATATAGCTTTGCCGGCAAAGCGCAACTGCGTCCCGGAAATCCGTCAAGCGGTTTGTTCCGTCGTATTTTGTGGCAATTGCCTTTTGGAAAGTAATTAAGAATTGAATGAAGATGTTGCCCGATAGGGTGTATGCCATCCATTTCCTGCAAGTGAGGAACGTACTCAACAAGTAGACAAGGGTGATCAAAACCAAAGCCACATTGATGAATTCCGTTGACAGGTTAAGACTTTTTTGGTTCCAAATGGAGATTGCATGTATAATAGCATGGTTGTGGTAGATTGGGATCAATACTGCCATCAATCCCATTGCCAAGGTCATGACTACATAGAATGTCTGGACGAAGGTGTCAAAGAACCCATGATCCAAGGTTTCTAAAGTGTTTATAATAAAAACCAACCAATTAGTAATTTGATGAGAAACGACCGGCAAATGGACTTACTGTTTAGCCTTTTCGTAGAGATGTTGATGTCGTAGGCAATCCTGGTGAGTTCGAGGAACTCTGATGCTCCCCTGACTGTTGTGAAGTCAAAGACAAGACTCATAGTGGTGGCAGTGGAGAGCAAGATACCAAGGAGCGGAGCAGAAAAGTCAAACTGCTCAGACCAATGGAGGATAGTTCCAGTCACAAAGTATGTGGAGACCACATTGACCAAGTCAAAGGCCACAATGACCCACGACTTTAATCTGAAATTAAGACTCGTGTCCAGAATGAACTCGACTTCATTCGGTGAGATGTATTTGGCAATGACTGGACATTGGTAGGTTTTGTGACCTTCGTTTAGTATTTTGACAAGGTAGCGAATTGTCGTTGAAGCCATGGTTCCAAAGTGACTAAAAAAATAGAACGCAGAACGCAATTCAAAAGTATATTTTTAAAAATTAGGAATAGGTGTGTCATTTTCTTGCTTATTATTTCATGACCGCGTGGGGAAGTAGGTGGAATGTTTATGATTCAATTACTTTTGTTGCGTTGAATCATGGATGTGGAAAGCAGAGCACGTGTAAACGGGAGTTTTGACCCATTTGGGTAACTTTTGGCTAATGATTTCTAAACGATCTTCTTTTCCTAATCTTCCATATCCCGTATATTGCTTTGATAATTTATGAACTGATTTTAGAATCCCTTTGAGGGTTTGTATTTGTGAATTGAATGGGTGTTGTTGGTACAAACAAAGTCATCAGAGTTCACACGACCAGGAGACATTGGCCAATAAAAGTGTCCATGGGCCCTTGAGTGACAAGTCGTAGACCAACAGGAGTCCAAGTGAAGATGTTTGAAGTCAAAGGGCTCCTGAGTGACATGTCAAAGTGATCTTGAGACCCCACCCGGTGCTCCTGCCAAAAGAAAGATCAAGAGAATTCCAGTGAAGGAGCCCTTAAGTCTCCGTCCCGTTGACTTTGTTCTTTTGTTTCTCCTCCTGCAGGAGAATGATGATGATGTTTTGATGGGAAATGTTGTAAAAATGTACAAATCTCTTGTTCCTCAAATGAGGAGGAAAGGTTGTGAAGTCATAAAAACATTTAAGGCAATGACCGCCCAGTGGGCTAACAGAAAAGTCACCCGGATTTAGATTTATGAGCCCTGTGTAGTCCGGCTAAGGCCAACCGGAGCCCTTCATTTTTCATCACTCGGCGGATACCGTTGGGAACTCTTTGTCATTCACACGCTCAGAAAAGTCATCAATTCCAAATGCTCATGAAGCATTAGCGGCGCATGAGCAAAAGCTTTAAACTGTCGCTTGTGTTCTCACCTTGGATTCATATGCAAATCCCCTCCTGTGGTTGGTTCGATGGATGTTAACCGATGGATATGCTACAAATGCCTCCGTCATGTCTTGATTATTAATTGACCCATTCAATCTTAACACTTTACAAATCCACAATGTGAAAGCAAAGCTCAAGATGACATTTGACGAGTATTGAACTAATTCCACCACCAATCCAGGTGATGCCACCAATGACCGAAGGATCTCCATTTCAACTGCTTAGCCTGGAGTGATTAGTAAGCTCATCCCCGCATGCCTGAAAGTCACACCTGAGCTTAACAGATCGGCGTCATTACATCCACTCCATGAATCCAAATGCCTTGCTTATGGGATGCCCCGATGGAGCTGTCACTTTCAATTTTTATTGGCTGTGAAAATTATCCTGGACGGAGAACTCACGTCGAGCTAAAGTGGCGAAAGACATGGCCGAGAACCTCAGTGTCTAATGAAAGAACCACACGCTGGGAACTATGAAACTTCCACTATGAAACCGTTTCCATTTTCCTCCAAAATATTTCCTTTGTTAACGGGGAATTTAAATTGTGCAATTTTGGTTATTATGGAAGGGTTTCATGGACGATTTGAAGCCGCCTTTCTTCACTCTTGCAGAGATTTATTTTCTCCCTTTTGTAAAAGGACTTTTTGACTTTTGAAAAATAAATTTTGGGTTGAGTTCAGGATTTCACGGTGGATGAATTGCAGATGTGTTGGGGATATGACTTCATCCGCCCATAAACAAAACACAAATTCACAACTGACATGAAACGAAGAAAATCTAAAGAAGGCGCTAACGCGCAGTTTCAAATGGGATAAAAAATGACCGATCAATTTCAAATATTTCGTAGGAAACGTAAGACGTCAATCTAAAGAACATGATTGACATCTATAGTACTCCCCCTACTTTTAAAAGCTGTCTTTTAATTATATTCTGTGTCAATGTCTCCTGCACATGCGCTATAGAGCTATACAGACTTGTATTTTGTGTTTGTTCCGTACCTGTCAGCCGTATTTGAATGTGTTCATTCGTTTGTAAGAAGCCAAAAGCCGCTAAGGGATCCTCTTTTGAAGTTTCAAATATTTATGCCCTCCATTGTCCCTTTAGCGTAGTTTCCCTTTTCCATTGGAACCCTTATGGTTACATCTTCATCTGCGGCAGATCCATTTGTCCCTTCCCTTAAGTCTCCTAATGCGGATTTGGAAGGAGATGAAGCTGGGGTAATTGAAAGCAATTCAGAGAGACCGATTCCATGTTGGAAACGTCTGCTCCACCACCATCAAAACACGGGGAATAATATATGCCTAATTTAACAAAAGGCAACTTTTGGTTTTCGTAATCGCTTACGGTGTTGCTACAAACACATCCAGCGGAACACAAAGGGGAAGCAGGGGGACCCATGTTCTGGAAATGCTTTCATCCCTCCCTTTTAAAAAGAATTGAAATGTCCGGGTGACAAGAAATACGCAGAGCCCTTAGCCCTTATTGTGAATTCGTAGTTATCAGACTCACACGGTCGGATATGGAGCAAACAGTGACAAATATTTATCAACGGAGCCTTTGGGCCCTTGTCTTTGGGACAATCTATTCTCATTTGCGGTTCATTTATTAACTGACAGGCTGTCAATGGACAAAAACAAAAGACACAAATCATAGAATGAATACAATTAAAACTAATCACTCTTGGCACTTGAGAAAATCACACTTGCGCATGTGCAGTAACAACATTTCCACTTCTTAATTCTAACCTTAAACCTTCTTCTTGAGGTTAAAGGGCCCACCCCTTGGTTTAGGTTTTACTGACTGCAGTATAATTTTATTATGTTTATTTTATGACTTTATTCTAAAATCCCACCCATTCAATTGACCTTCTGGCACTTGACCCCTTGAGTTTACAACCAAAGCGTGCGAGATTCCCAAAGGGCAGGGTTAATTACAACCAAAAGGAGATTTATGACACAATTCCTTCCAAAAGGAGAAAGTCGGTTCTAATTTCACCGAATCCGGTTTTGTTTTTCAGTTCAAACAAAGGAAAGGTCAATTGATGAAGATGAATGCCTCGGTTCCTTCATTCGGTCGATGATGAATCTGACTTTTCCTTCTTTCTTTCCTTTCTTCTTTGCCGCCGTTAGCCTTTTAAGATGCAAAACGGTGCAAGTGACCAAGGGTGGACTTCCCGTTGAGATATCACAGAGTCACTTCTGTGTCCCCGATCCGAAAGAATTTTGAAAAAGGCGGAGTTTGCCTTTGCTCCTGAGTCGATGATTGATCTTGACGAGGAGGAAGGGAAATCTGTTCCTTCCAAGAACAACCACGGACTCCTTTGACTCTCTTTGACTTTGAAGTCGGGAAGTCAAAGGATTTAATTGTTAGTGTTAACTGCCTTATGGAAAGTGCAAATGCCAATAGGTTTTTGGATGAGCTAAAGGACAATGGGTGCCTTCGGAAGAAGGCCGTGTAGGTGATCCCTTGGTCCTTGGCCATTGACAATTTAATTGTACAACGTTTTGGGACCTTTCAGAGTTAGAATGACATTTCACTTCCCTGGGTGTTCGACCCAAAGTCACAATCACAAAAGGGACTGAAGGGACCAAAGGGAACATCTCTGTTGAAAATAGGAGGAGACCAGAACATAAAAAACAAGTTTTCAAAAGTCAACATTCAACATTCAAAGGATCTCCCAAATGGATCTCAAAGGAATATCAGAGGAAGGTCAATATTTCACAAATTTTCTGAGAAATTGGACCAATCAGGAACGACCAAAGGAGGCAGGTGGCAGGGGTTGATTCCAAAAAATCAATTTATCCAAACGCCTAATGTAAAATGTTCAAGAGTCGTTTGTTTTTGAGGGAGACCGTGTTAGATGTAAACCACAGAAAGCAACCCCCCGTGACAAATGATGAAAGTGTGTACTTTGCCACGCAACTTTGACTAAAGTCACACGGCTGTGAATAACAAAAACGGATAAACAACATGACGCTGATTTTTGCTTATCGACCCCCTCCTCAGTTCCGAGTCAATGGACCACATCCCAGATTATTTGACTTCATTACCCACCAAATCGAAGGGAGAGACATTAAGGGAGAGAGAAGGAAAAGTTTGGAATTAAATTAAACTTTAATTTGGAAATCAAAACTTTTGGAAACTTTTTTTTGTAAAAGGACTGAAGGCAAGGGAGCTGAGCTAAGGGGACATAAGGGATTGACATTTCGGTTTTTGGTGCTAAACTCTAGCCTAAGCTGGTATTGTTGGAATTTGGCTGACAAGGGCCTTGTTTTGTTTAGTTTTGAGACCAATTAAAGTGCCCCACCCATCCAGTCTGCCGATGTAGGAGGTCATGGCTTCCCTTTTGCTAAAAAACAAAGAGCCCAAGTACCCCCTGCCTGAGTCCATAAGTAGCTCTGTCTCCTGGATAAGTTAAGTTAGGAGAGAGCCTTAAAGGAGGGGCACATAAGGGACTCTAAGCTGTCTTAATTGTTTCCAATGGAAGGGAGTGCTTATAGGAATTAAGGGAAATCAAAGGAGCTTTGATTGACTTGCGGTGGAGGAACCCCGCTGTCTCCCGCTTCTGCTGTTGATTTTTGTCCGTTTGAACAATGGCCAAGTGACAAGTGACAATGGGAAGATGTGACCCATCTCATCCAATCAGAATCTGCTTTCACTCAGGCTCAACTGTCACTCAGTCACTCACCCATGACCTCCGGAGCGGACACAAAACAACCCAAATAACTTCAAACCGCAGTGCAGTTGTTTGTGAATTCGTTTTTTTTAATGTTTCTCGATGTTTTTTCATTAGAATTAAGTACTGTTGTTCTGTACAGGGAGCGATTAGTTCTACACTTGGCTACTTATCGTCTGCACTCTAAAAGGATCGATTCTATCAAAATAAAAATTAAAACTTCCTGCGTAATCTGAAAAACAAGTTTGGGCTTGGTTGATTTTGATTGGGTGACAAGAATCTGAGAGTCTCTGGTTGATTCTAATCTGAGTCTGAGGCTGTGATCTTGGGGTCAGTTGAAGGGCTGAAGGGATGACGACCTGGCGGTGATGCTGGACTGGTAGGGCTGGAGAGACTGGCCTTGGACAGAAGCCGTTCCACCGAAAAGGAAGTCGAGGGACACGGGAGTGGAGATGGACTAGATCCGAGTGCCTTCAAGGGCCCACCACCAAGCACTCCGCCATTGCTCAAGTACCCTTGTTGAGAGGCTGCAAATCTAAAGCCAAAATAAACACCAACGTCAATTCAACCAAAACACTCAAAATTAAAAATAAAAAACGCTTGAAATTTTTTCAAAAGTGGAACTTTATTCTGCAGCCAAAGAAAAAAAAACGATTTTTTTTAAACAAAATGCAACTTTATTTTTCATTTTGTACAAAAACTGACAAAAAAAATACAAAATGGAACAAAATCTAAACTAAGTTGGATTATGGATGTGTGAAATGAACTAAAGTTGATTTTACCTGTAGATGGCTGAAGCCCACTGCTGTTGATGCTGAACGTTTTGTTGGTGATGGAAGAGTTGGGCTGCCATCGATGGTGGAATGCCGGGACTGTTCCAAGGGAAGAGCGGTGACATTTGCGGTGGGCAGTTTGGCAGTGGATGTCCATGCGGGACGAGTACTGGCGGCCGGTGGGTCAGGTGAAGTGGAGCTCCATGCTGGAATACGGGCGGGTGACCGTGGAATCCAAAGGCCAGAGACCGTTTGAAAGCAGCAGCCAACTTGTTTCGGCACTGCGAAGAGGTACGACGTCTCAGTTTACCCGTACTGCCACCGATGAATACTTCCTCAGCAGAAGCATCCAGCACCCAGTAGTTTCCTATAATACAAAATAATAGCTTAAAATATTGAAAGAACGTTTTCAGAGAAGAACAAAAGCATTCCAGGGGAAGAATTCTTTGGAATTTTGATAGTAAGCATCGGTTATGACCAAAGATTGTGTTAAAAGAGAGTAATTTGTTGAGTAGTTTGATTGATTTACCTTTGCCTGGGTCATCGTAGTGCCTTGGCATTTTGAGGAAACATTTGTTGAGACTGAGGTTGTGCCTGATTGAGTTTTGCCATCCTTGTTTGTTGTCTCGATAGTAGGGGAAGTTCTTCATGATATACTCGTAGATTCCATTCAACGTCAATCGCTTCATCGGACTCTGCTGAATTGCCATCATGATCAGCGCATTGTAGGAATATGGTGGTTTCTCATGTTTCCCTTTCTCCTTCCCTTTCTCCTTCTTCCCATCATCGTCTTCCTTTTCTTTCTTAATTTGCCCTTTGCCCTCTGAGCTTGATGAAATTACACTCCCATGGAGTCTCTCTCCAATGTCACTTCTGAGGTCAATCGCCCCCGTATGTGAATCAGAGTCCATTCCGTCCTCATCCTCGTCTTCCTGGAACTCTTCCCCTTCATCGTCCACATCAATGTCCTCCTCATTGTCATCACTCGAGGTGGTCGTATCACAAAGGGCTGAGATATGTTCAGGGGTGGAGCTGACCTCGTCTGACCTTCCGTCTGACATGAGGAGAGCCCTGATGGAGAACGGGGGCACAGAGGAACTTCCCATTTTAGCCCTACTAGGCCAATCTTCTTCAAACTTCATCACCATTTCTGCACTCCTGTTTATGGACTCCTGTGTCTCGTCACTTCACTTCCGGTGTCAAGTGTGTTCCTGTCTCTCTTCAGTGACTGACTGGTCTCTGGTTCTGCCTGACTGGGGGAAGTCTAGCAGTGGACCAAAAGGAATGATGATGAAAAGTTCTTGTGGCGCGTGGAAGTGGGCTGCACAAGCGCATCGTCAGAGCCAATGGGAACACTGGAAAGAGGGAAGTTGCAAGTCCTGGCCATTCCCACAATCTGCTAAGGCACTCCCTTGGCCCGAAGGAGGAAAGAAGCGAGTCCCCTCAAAGGTTGGTGGACCAATTCACACCACCAGCAGAGGAACATGGGATCCCTGGACAATCACAATATTGTCGGGACACAAAAATCAACAACTACGAAAGGGATCAAGGGATGAAATCCAAAGGGGAATTCGCCCATTCACTAAACAAAGATTCACAACAACCAAAACTACAAAACAAATGCAAACAAGATTAATACAAATATAAGAGTTTTGCAAATCCACACAAATCCGCTTTGCTCATGCGCTCATCATTCTGGATGAAGGATTGGTCACTTTTATTTTTTAATTCCTTTTGAAGGGGTTTGTTAGCTGAAGCGTGTCTAAGAATAAGTGAGTCCTTAAGTGCCCTGGATTACATTTGGTATTTTGTCCCTGCTGCCTCCAACTGTTGTCACTTGGCTAAACTTAACTAAGGATTAAGTTTTGAACATTCCATTCTGCTCCGTTTGTTTTCAAAGAATGATGAGATTACACAAGGATTCTGAAACATACATTTACAAATTCACAGAGTCAACTTCCCCCTTGGATTGCGAGATTTGCATCCATTCCATTTGCATGGAATGGGATGTATTAGATTGTTTTCCCTGCTCTGAGGGTGACATCTTAAGCAGGGCACTTCATCCATCTTCAGCTCAACCTTAAATACCCTCCAGTTGGTTCCTTCTGCTTCTCCCGCAAGGGATTAAGGAAGATTGTTTTCCCTGGTCTGAGGGTGACATCTTAAGCAGGGCACTTCATCCATCTTCAGCTCAACCTTAAATACCCTCCAGTTGGTTCCTTCTGCTTCTCCCGCAAGGGATTAAGGGCTCTCCACCACCACTATGGAATTCTGAAATTGATCGATGAAACGATAGAGCCACTTTCCTCAGTCGCTTTGTTTGTAATTGGAGAGTCTGTTTGGCCATTGTAAAGAAGGTGTCGGGATTCACACCTTCCGAAATACAACTGGCCTTCAATAAGCCTCTGCTTTTCAAACTTCATCCGTTTTGAACACACTGTTCCTTGCGATTCAGTTTCAATCAAACTATTCAAAATGACCGACAGGCGTCCATTCTGAAGGGCCTCCAATCCATTTTCAATTTCAAACAATTTCATAAACAAGGGCAAAAGACTGAGACTGATGAGAGACTGGGCTTTGAACTTTGAATTGGAATTCTTTATTTGTAACGAACAAATTAATTATAATTTGCAGTCTGTTCTTGGTGTCTTTGTGGTGACTGGGAGGCAGATTTCTAGTTGAGAATTACACTCCAGTGTACAGCAACAACTCCCACCTCCAGCACTTGGTCTACAAACATCTCCCACATCTGCATGACATCCTAAAGGGAATAAAAGAACCAATAAAGTTAATTTAATTGATTCTAGGACATTGACTTACGGCCATTCCAGTAACCCTCGCAATCCCCACTAGCCCACATCAGAACCAACACTGAAATCAAAAGTTTGGCCAGCATTTCACCAATAGCTAAAGGCGTACTGTGGCTTCTGGACTTTTTGGGCTGGAATATTTATGAGAAAAGGAATTGGCCAATTGTGGTCACAGCTTCTAATGATCCATTGCCCTTAATTGTCTTCAATTAGGCTTATGCTAATCACCACCTGCAACCGTTCCATAGAATTTTTTAGCTAAATCGAAGATTACGCTGTTACGTTCTTTCAACTTATGTTGTCGAAACTTGAGCCTATTGCAATGCATTGTCTCCATTTCCATGTTATTCCTAAGAAAGCGGTTGAATTGTTTGATATAAGCAGTGGTGATTGCTCCAGTTGGAGACAAAACGGGCCTTAATCCTCCCAGTGTCCTGTTTCAAGGGACACTCCAAGGGCTCCAAGGGCGGAAAAAGGACTGAACAAACAGAGTTATTTGTGTTGTATTGATCGTCGTTAGTAATCACGGGATCGCACCTCCATTGTGTTTCTAGGTGTGAGAAGGGTGCAAAATATAAAGCTTTACGGAGGAGGCTGTTTGAAATCTGAATCCACAAATATACAATAAAGGGACACAACTGTCGCTCACATAGGCATTGCGCAAGGCACAAAATGCCCTAAAATCACCACTTCCATCTGCAAAGTCCATAAATCCTCTTCAATTGGGAGAATCAATTGTATCTCCCCAAAAGTAATTTGAGTTGATTAACTCGAGTTTGCTCGGTAGTTGATGGACTTTCATTTATTTACAAATATGACACTTAAGAGGTTCCCTTTGGGCTTATAGGATCATCGCACTTACGCCTTCAATGAACCTCAATTGACCACACGTGCAATCAAATTAACCCGAAAAAGCATCTGGGAAACAGGAAGTAGAACAGCAGAGCAGGGTTGAGGGGATCGGAGGTTTTCGATTGGTCGATTGGTTGATTAGGGAGAGTAAATGAGGAGCACGCTCGGAAGTCATTGTCATTTGAGATTAGAAAGATACCGAAGATACTTAATTGAGATCAAGTTCCTCCTGGGGCTTTTGGGTCTGATCATTTGATTAAGCTCAATGAATCTAAATGGCAGAGATAGGCCGCAATCTCAATTAAAACCAATTCACTCCTGATTAAACTCAATCAACCAACTCCGCATAAAGTATCAAAGAGCCTTAGTGCTTAAGCACAATTAAAATCACTGATTAATTCCTATCCTTAGTTTAGTCTGTTGTCTGTCCTTGTGGGATGTCAATGTAATGTCTATTTGTTTGTCCACTGGCCATGTTGTGCCTGGCACTTCGTTCATTCTTTACTCTCGTGTTTCCTCAACACTCCAGTCCAATACAATTTTCTTGAAGGAGAAACAACGCCAATTCCTTAACTCCTTCCAATAATGTTCTTTGAAGTTTTTTTTAAAACTTTTCTTTTCAAGGGATTGAGTAATAAGGGCCTGAGGAAGTGTAAAGTTGATGAAGGCGTGTCTGATGTGTGCAAACTGAAGGGCCTGATGGACCAACTTTCCTCGGGTTGTTCACACACGGCGGCGACATTATTTTTTCCCTTGTCTCAGCTCGTTATGGCCATTAGGAGGAAAGCATTTCCTTTAATTGCATCAATCGGAGAGAAAGCACGGCGTAGATTGACAATGGGAGAATAAAAAGGTGGCACAGTTAACACTTCCAAAGCCCTTGTGAAGACAATCATCATCACACACACCCAAAGTCACAAGCAGCACACGACAGTCAACGAAACACTCCATCATTAACACAAATCAAACACACAGGAGACATTCAAAACACACTCTCATACCCGGGAGCGAAACTCCGGACACACGGCCCAGCCTTTATTATAAACTATTCTACTTCTAATTAAAAAAAATAAAGTTTTCTCCGCTTCTTGGGCTTAAGGGCCTTAAGACTGAGAACTTTTTCAAGAACTTTTGAACAAATTTTTTAATCCAGTCGCCATTCCTGGGAATGAAATCGACGGATTCGTTTGTAATTTGGATATAAACGATAAGAAGATTGTAACCACATGCCAAGCTTGGTGGTTGAAGCGGTGCTCATTTCCTTAAGCACACCGCTCCTTCCTCGACTTGAAGCAGCATGTGGTTCTTTTAGGAAGTGAATTACGTGCTGGTTTAATGGAATTACAATAAGAAGGATACGCACATTAACCACGAGGGAAATGCCGCAAGGGTGAATGAGGTTGTTATCACTGCTCATTCAGTCCCGTGAGTCCACCGATTGATCCGATGTGACGGTGCTTGTGGCCTTTAATTGCCAATACCATTGTTTCTTTTTTTCCACGGTAAAAATACAAACAGAAAAACTCTGGAAAAAGTGGTTTCCAAACATAGGGTCTAATGAAGCGAAACATTTTAACGACGAAGGGACCTGGGCATAGGGGACGAAGGGCTTCTGAAGCTTAGCAAAGCTAGCTATCTAAAGGCTAGCATTAAGAACCTTAAGGGCTTTATGTATGGCACACTTTTATTTCACTCTTGATCTCTACAGTTTCACTTTCTAATGACATTAGAAGCCTTCTTGAAAATGTCAAATTAGGAGCGTAGTTTATACTTGTTTACGTGCTAAACGACCAAATCACGAGAGAATGGAATGTTGTAAAGATGGCACGCCTTTGTTCCTAATCGGATGACAACTTGACACGAGGTTTCTATATTTTGCCAACGAAGCAAAAACTTTGTGGCCTCTTTAAATAAATCTTCTAAACTTGTGTTCAACTTCAAACGAGAAATTAAGTTTGTTTTGCCCAAATTAAAGTTCAGACAAGCACATCCCAAAGATCCATCATGCTGTTTGCATTGTCAAAAAAGGGACAAAGGAGACTGGTAGGAACATAGGAACATTAGGTTAGTCCCGATTTTTAAACCCTTGTGTCCCTCCCAAGTCCCACAGTTGAATCTGACTTTTGATTATAAAAAGTATTTCGCAGGATGGGACAAATTCTTTTGTATTATTTTTGAGCCTGTGGGAAGATGCTGGACCAGCATTTATTCATAACAATGTTTTCCCTCGAGAGCTCCTTGAGAACAATGCACTTTGAAGCATTGTTCAGTCCACAACCAAAGTCAGAGCACCGCTTCCACTTCCTTCCAAACTGAATAACGATGAAACTAAAAAAAGGACCTTTTGTTGTATAGTCAGACCACCTCAAGTGCCACTGGAGTCAAACCGGAGAAAGCAAAAAGGGAAAGTACCCGGGTAACAAAGGAAAACTTTGTCCAGGGAACTTTTTTAAAAGTGCTACTTCAGATTTGAACAACGGAGGAGTTAACGCGTGCCAAAAATACAATAAAGGAGGGTTTTGTAACCGAATTCTTGCTCGAATGCTTCAGTTTAGTTTGTGTAGTACAATTATAATGTCAAAATGCTACTGTAGGATGACACACCTTGTGCAAATTGAAAGCGCTGGAGGGGTGGGATTACACTGTTGGTTGGATTATGATTAATTGATGATGTATAATTATCCCCATTAAGTCGATTAAGTGCAAATAATCCACTTTGGAAGGGAGCTTTGTGGTTGCATTGATGTTGGAGATAAGTCACGCACTGCAAGTCTGCAAGTCTGCAACTGGGAAAGTTGATCAAATGCCAATTAAGCGTTTAATGATTTCATCCAATGTCCAATCCATTTACCAAAGTGTCCTGACATCATTTCATTCGATAAGAAGTCACGGAATTGAAACCTTTTGTTCAAATGGGAAGATTTGTCTTAGTCTTTGTCTTAGCTTTTAGTGCTTTAGCGGTTGGAATCTCAAAGGATTGTAATTGGTTAGGGCGTGGTTAATGAGGGATTCGGAAAGGAAACCGAAGAGTTCCAAGTGATTCCAATTGACACGTTCAGTCACGCCTCATAACATTAAACACGTCAAGCTTATTTAATTCAAGTCCTCCATTCCTCAGTACATCTCCAACCTTTTATAATACGCACAAGATTTGCGCATCAAGATTGCAATCCTTGGATGTCATCCTTTTAATGGGAAGAAGAAAGAAAGAATGGGATTAATAGGATCAAACTTCTGATCTTCATTATGACCGGTAGCCGCTTGTCAACGCCCGACTCTCCGCATGCGCATGCAGTTAATGATCACATTACTGTTGACCCACGGGTGCCGCTGTCCGATCCGGCAGACTAACTTTCCTCTCCCAATTTAAAGAACTGCAAAGGTCGCACAAAGTACCAATTAAGACTTGCTACACACACGCAATGGAAACTGAAGCATGAAACACGAGCAAAACAGTAACATAAGGCTTTTTAAGTAAGGAAGCATCTTGAGATAGGTAGGAACTCTTTCGTCCCTGTCGTAAAAATCCAATGGCCATTCTGGTGAAATCGTAATCACACAAAAGTTCCGTTTTCGCATTTAAGGATGATGAAGGATAATGGATGGGGAGAGTGATATCGATTTATAACCAACTGCCGAGGTCAGTTGGACTTGACATTCAGAGGGGAAACACAGACAAGGAAACAACTAAACAAGAAAGTGCGTTAACACGATGACGGGTTGACGCAATTCATCATGCAGTGGTGGAAAGACAAGTTTAGTTTCATTTCGCACAATTTCGCACGTAACTGGAATAAGTAATAACGTGTTATTAGTGCTTTCATCAGTGCACGTGTGAAGAGTTCATCAAACCATGTGGCTCCAAATGTGTTACTTTTGTTTTCTCTTCATATCAGCAAAGGTCAGAATGGAATTTTTCAAAACAAACGATTTTTGGCGTTTCTAGAAAGTATAAGGTTGGAATTGTGTCATTTTTTAGGCATTTCAACCAAACTACCCGCAAATACCTCAGAAAATGAACAAAACAGGTACGCATTAAATCCACCTCAAGGTGTAATAAGATTGTTCCGATTTGGACCAAATCCACTTCAACTTTCTCCATTTTCCAAACCGCTACCAAAAAATGTGCTTTTTGGTGTGCGGTTTTTAAAACTTAGGACTTCGTTCCTTCTCCATTTTTGTTAGATGATTGCCATCTAGTGATTTTACTTTGGGCTTTCCTGTAGGCCGTTTGCACGAGAGTGGAATTGGATCGCCAACTAGGAACGAATTTGGAATCAACATTGGTCCAACCTCTCCTGGTTCACTGCAGATGCCAATCACTTCGAAAGACAGAAGCTCGACGACGCTTCGTCAGTACAGAAGTGCCATCAAATCACGTCGGAATTACGATACTAAACGACACTATGCAACCAAGTCAATCCAAAAGTTAAAGAACAAAGCATGGTTACCATCGACCAATGCTGATTGGTCTAAAGCTCTAAAGTCAACTGCTGGATCTCCATGGGCAGTGGTTGAAGCAGAGCCTCGGTTGCTTATAATGAGCACCGTAGGAATCATTAATGGAATTATTGCATCCACGGCTGCCCTCACAATGGCCGGAGTAATGATGACAGGGGGACTTATTCTGTTAAAACTAATGGCCCTTGGTGCCCTTGTGATGACTGGCTACGTTTACGTCATGTGAAACCCACCTCAAACAGAATTCCAGAAGGATATTTTTCATAATTTAATTCCTACGTGTATACTTTTATGCTCTCATGCCATAAATAATTTAATTTCAATTTCCACTTGAGATGTCGCCTATTTCGAATCCTCGAGATATTTGGGGTGACATTTGAGTTCTTTAGACAAGTTCAGACAAGACTGTTATCAAAGTGGGACAAGTTTGGGTTATCGAGCTGTGAGATGATATCCACATCAGTGAGGAGTCGGTTGAATTTGTCAGCCATATTCGTCAATACGTTTTTGGTTTCCTTTACCAATAGACAATCCCGTGTCTGGAGGAGAGAGCAGGATGAATGGTAGCGGTAGATTCGAGTCTGGAGCAGAGTGTTGAATGGCTGCCTATACGAAGCTCTTTCCTCAGCAGTTGACCCAGTGACCAGAGTGCAGAGAATATCTTCCACCTTTGCAGTCAACTCCTGTACAATTGCAACCAGAAATTCAGACTCGTTTCCACAACGAAGGAGACCATTTTGGTATTGATTCAAGTCGTCCACTTGGCCTGAGGTCGTTGACCACCGACTGTTCAGTACTTGTCGGTCCAGTCCCATGATGTGCAAGTGAGCAGCTAGGAAAATCCCACTTTGGTAAACTTGCGGGTAGAGCTCATTCCCCTTGCAAACAAAAGAACAAACAAAGGATTTTATGGAGTCTGGATTCTTTGAAGTTAATAATTTTCTTACATTTATATTCCTAAATGATGGTGTTGCTGGAAGGGATTTAAAGTAAAGTCCATTGCAATCAGGCAAATTCTATAAAATAATCATAAAATGTAGATTATGTAATGTAATATGTAGAAAATTTAAATTTAGAATTGTGTTGGCATTGACTTAACCGGGTCTGCATTTTCCAGTTCGTGTAATTTCTGAGCAGCCAATAGGATTGCAGTTAGCATCGATTGGTAGAAGCCCGTCGGAAAATCAGCGTATCCAAGTCCTTTTGAGTCATAACGCAAAGAATGTGAGACTCCGCATGGGTTCCCTAGATTCTGCAAGAATGCAAACTGTGTCACTCTCGCGAGCGACGCAGTGCCTGGAACATTGGCAACTCGACGACTTTCAGCAACCGGAAGTAGCAGGTGAATGCCGCAGCTGAATACTGAAAAAAAGAAAAGAAAAGCTTAAAATTCTTCAAAAGTAAAACCTGACTTTGTGGCTGTCAAGTCTGTCAATTTTTTTCTATCAATTTGCAACAAAATCTTCTATGGGAACTTCCTTTGTGGGAGAAATAGGAAGAACAATGGCGCCGTTCTGAGAGACAATTGGCATTATACCTGCCAAGTTTAACAAGTTTAACATTTCGTTGCAATTTCGACACACAGGGAAGTGCAAGTTTGCCAATTTGTAGCTGAATGGAGGGCCAGTTTAAGGAAACTGGTTCCAGGAATAGTTGCCTCCATGGTATTTATATGCAAAATCCAGTCGTCCTTTGACTCTTTCGGATTTAGACTTTTGACACGCGCCAATCTTTGCAAAAATTATCCAATGTGTCCCTTTTGTTTGTTCCTCCAATTAGTTTTAATTATGGAAGAGGGATGACTAATTAAGCCCCTGTCCATTCGCTAATTGACAATTAACTGGACTCAGCGGATATGCGAATTTGAACCCAAAACAGTTCCAGGTGGATTACTAATTGACATTTATTTTAGCACTACCTTCCATATGGCCTACACCTTCGGATTTGCTGCTCGAAATCCTGCATAATTGCAAGGCAGAATTGAATATTAGCCCAGATTTTAGAAAGTAACTTGCGTGACTTTAAAGTTGAAGTGTTAACGATTCCAAAGTATTTGCATGGATGAGAATCATCAAAAAGAAGAGTTAACTTTCCACTGAAGAAGACAAAAGTGTCGTAAGATAATTCGGGAGATAAGGGCTTTGCATTGTTAACTGTCAAAATCTCACTTTGCAATTACCAACTTTCATGTTCATGCTAAGATGCATTTACAGTGTTAATTTCCACTTAAAAATAAAAGTACCCAGGGGTCTCTGCACCCTGACCAAATAAGTGTCTCAACGAGTCCAATTAAAGAAACAGGGACACTTGAATTTAATGGGGACTTTCCTTGGCAAAAACAACTTCGTCGAAGCGTCGATGCAAAAACTTTAAATAAAAACAGGCCCTTTTGGTTATTTAAAATTCAATGCTCCCAATCCAAAGGATTTTATTGGGGAAAGTTAACAGCGCACATAGCGTTAAATAGTTGAAAGCTAAAAGCTAATCTAATTAGAATGACAACGAATTCAGATTGACCCCGATGCTATTCTGATTCTGAACATTACACTAATTTACTCACCTTTCAGACCCTTTGGTTGTTTACATGGAAAGTAGGCCAATCCTATGAATAACTCCGAAGGGTCCTTTTGAGGGTCAAACAACTTTCCAATAAGAATCCATCCGCTTTCGCTTTCACCCGGGTGAAGGTCATTTCGTCATCGTCACACCTTCTGAATCATAACACATAATTTCATAAACATTTTATACAAAGTGAGCCACTCACCATGATTGGGTTTATGTTTATAAAGCTGTGAAAGCGTCAGCAAAAGGTGGACATTGTTAACGGGAACGGAAAGACCGGACTTTGGGATTTAATTGTCACGCAAAGACGGTGATGGTGACATTTTAGTCATTAAGGAAGAGGGGGGATTGACGAGAGACTTTAAGATTTTGTTTTTGTTCGTTTGGCAGTTTGTGTGTGGTGTCATTATGTCCCACCGGGGTCATGCCGCTGCTTCCTTTTCAATCATCCTTGGTAGTTAAACTGGTTTCGCAAGTTCGTTTGTTCCTTAGACCAGTGACCCCTTGAGTGTCTGGTAACTGTCCACATCCCCAGAGAGTATCCGTAGTAGTAAGTAGCGTGTAATGCTCTTCCCTCGCATAAGACTCTTTGGTATGCTTTCAGTATGATCTTGGTGTTGTTGGTATCGAGTGGATGCGCCGTCGTCACTTGAGTCGTGGACTGCAGACCAAGCAGGTCTCACTCCAACCCCACCAGGCCAGTGTGACCTTAGGAACCCCAGGTGCTCGTGGTGGGTGGAATTCCAATAACAACATCCGGATACTGGAGTTGCTGGTTCCTTTGCTTCATTCCTGCATAACGGTAGCCCTTGAAGTTCACTATTAGCGTAATCCATCCAAATGAAGTCCTCCCCTAGACTTAAATGTTTCAAAGTTAGTTAGTGACCTTGTGAAGAGTGCTTAGAAGTTACAAGTCTTACAGTTAATTGCGATGATGTTCTTGAAGAGGAATACAAAGTTGTTTCTGCTAATTGGTGTAGCATGGTTATGTGGGATACTCTACTTGACACGGCCGAATATATCACTCCTACACGAATCAGACAAAAAGGTAAAACTCAAATTAATAATTAACTAATACTCTGGGAACTTACCGATAGCTTACCGTGTGTCATCACCGTGTGTCTCTGTCATATTTTATTCCAAACAGCCAAACAATAGGAGACACGCGAATCAAAACCCAAACAAAACTTTCACTGAAATTAACAATGGACAAACTCACCCCGCCGCGCGCGTAAGCTTATAACAAAATCTAAAAGTAAACACGGTGAAATGTGTTTACACGCTTCCTTAACCTTACACGATTAACTTAAATTAACCACAATAATTGAGGTATTTGATAAGGGCCCAAGGGTATGGGCAATTGGACAGGAGCCAATGAAACCCATCGAAACATTTTATTATTCTTGGCATGGCATTATTCTATAACTTTGTACGTAACTTCAATTATTAGTAGAATGATGATTAGTCTGTGCATTAAGTAAGACCATTGCATCACTTGACATCCATGACATCCGAGCATGTTAACCCACACGCTTCCTCCTCATTGACAATTCATAGGCTGATAGTGCAAACGGAGCACTAACTTTTTCATCGTTAGTCTTCTTGACAAAAGGAATTCTTAAATTGAATTGAAAGGTGAAGAAATGACAAAGGCTTCCAATCCCCTTATGGGAATTATCCGAGTTTTGCTGATTCCGATAACGCTGATGAGTCCTTTTGTGTGGATTTACGTTCCCTCTGGGCTTCAGTTATTCCTGATTCCAAAAGCCCTTTCAATCTAATTTCCATGTCAAAGTAAAAGTTTTATTTGGAACTAAGGTATACAGGACTGCGTGTGCTTAACTTACTAGCGTGGACAGTCTGTCATTATTCGACATTCGAGGTGAATAATTCAGTGTGATTTGGCAGTGGCACTTTTGCTCGTGACAACTCTTGTTTCGCCCATTGTCAATCCCCTTTTTGATAATGACGTTGTACCTACAAACTGCCGAGAATAAAGAACTCACCAATTTGGAAATTGCAGAATGATCATTACATTATTTGCGCACGAAGCATCATCAGGATTTAGAGGGAAAACTTCGGATTGGCAGAAGGCCATTGTCCTATTCCGTGGGAATCCAATGGCGGATGGTGATGGCTATCATTGTACCTAGAAACAAAGTTCCGCCTTTCCTTCCGCCATTTTTAACTTTCGACCCTTCCCTTACCTTTTGCCTTACATTTCAATCACTTCCGCAGAGCTCTACTTCCAGCAAAAACTGCGGAAGTGGAAGGCAGTTTTAATTTTTGATGGCGATGGGCTTTGAATGGGATCAAAGGGACCACCGAACCAAAACGGAAAAGCAAATGAGTCCCTTCCCTACATACAAAGGAAAACGTCAAATTAATTATTACAGCAATTAAAACAAGGAGAGACTAAGCACCGACTCCCCAAGCGGAAACTGAGTAATTGATTTCCATTATTCCACAGGCTGAGTCCCTTGTGAGCTATGACACCGGCACAGGGCCTTCATTGTCAACTTCAGACAAGAAACTTAAGGGAGATGGAGAAACCTCCAGCAGGATAAGAGGTAAGCCAACTGCTTATGGAATCAGAGCATGCGCAATAGGATTAAAAATTAACGGCCGAAGAGGCATCACTTACTGCGTGCTCCCCTGCTGCTCTAAAGTCATTAAAGTGTCAAACGACGGCATGAATACGAATTGCAGTTGACAGTCGCTCGCTCGCTGTCCCATTCTAACCCATGTTTCTCTGTTTTTGCAGAAGAGCTGACCGGGGTTGAGCCAAGTCTAAGTCAATCGAGCGTAGTTAGCAGTAGTTTAAGCAGTAGCCATAGTTTGTCGTCTACAGTGCAGCATCATCGAATGAGCAGTCAAGGGAACCCTAGCAATAGACAGAACAATATCCGCCGACCGGAAAGAGCCTGGACTGGAGGGAATGCCCTTGAAGAGCTCAACCCTTTTGAGAACTTTGATCAAGAAGCATATCTGAGTGGGGACCGAGTCCAGCAGGGAGATGACTCTTATGGGAAGACAAAGTTCAACCAGTATGCATCAGACTATTTGCCAATGGACAGGAACATCCCTGACACGAGGAACATGGCGTGAGTTCAATTATTCATCGACCAAATTCCCAATGGGTAAATGGTTCTTTTGTTTCAGATGCAAGAGGAAGCACTACGACGTGTCATCCCTTGACCCTACCTCTGTCGTCATCACCTTCCACAATGAAGCACGATCAACGCTCCTCCGGTAAAACTTAGAATGTTAACGTTGACTAAATCTTTCTTTTTAAACTATTAAAAAACGTTAGAAAAAGGATATTAAACAATTTTACCAATTTTACAGGACCATTGCGAGTGTCCTCAATCGATCACCTCCGCATCTGATACATGAAATCATTCTGGTGGACGATGCTTCGCCAAATGGTAAAACCACAACATTCATAAAATAGCAATCTTTATCTTTACATGCGGAAACAATCAGGAAACGACTCCATTCCTTGCGTAAATAATCCATCCGATGAGCACCGTCGAAGCATGGGACTTCATTAGCAAAATAAGCTCCATTACAATGCCCCTTTACCCTAAACAGTCAATTACATAATTCTCAACACTTGCCAAACTCTCCCCTTACAAATGAATGGTCTTGTTAAATGAATGAGTCCTTGTTGTTCAAGGAAGAGCACGTTGGTCACAAGCGTGACTTTAAATTGACCCGACGTGTTTGTTTTCAATTTCCAGCCGAAGACGGATCCCTCCTTCAATCTATTCATAAAGTGAAAGTCCTCCGGAATGAGAAGCGTGAAGGTGAGCGTGGGTTCTAAAAAGAGATGTTTGTCCAAGGAGTCTTGGATGTTTAATTAATTAAGTTTCTTGCTTTTAATTAACTTTGGTTCTTATAGGGTTGATGAGGTCGCGTGTGAAGGGGGCTGACGCAGCTACAGCGCCGATCCTTACATTTCTGGATTCACACGTTGAGTCCAACGTGGGTTGGCTAGAGCCGCTCCTCCAACTAGTCAAAGAGGTATGCAATCCAAAGACAAAAGGGCACAGAGGTCAAACCAATCACAATCTAATGTTTGTTTTGAGTAATTTGAGATGTTAAAAGGATCCTCCAATCACAAATCAGTCACATCTTTTACATCTTAACACACATAATTGGCTTCTTTGGCATAAAATCTTCCTTTTTCAGAACCGTACGAATGTCGTGAGTCCTGTAATTGATGTAATCAACATGGACGACTTTCGATGTAAGAACGCAGTGACATTGTCCCAGTGGCATTGCCTGCTTCATGTCAACTGTCACATTTTCTTGTCACTTTTTTAGATGTTGCTGCTTCTGCTGAGCTCCGAGGTGGTTTCGACTGGAACCTCGTTTTCAAGTGGGAGTACTTGAGCCCTCACGAACGAAAGGAATTCGCAAGGGATCCCACCAGAGTCATTAGGTAGGAAACAAATTTATTTTTAATTTCCTTTGGTTTCACTACTATTATTCCTAGAACTCCGATGATTGCGGGTGGTTTGTTCGTCATAGAGAGGAATTACTTCAATCAGCTAGGGAAGTATGACACCCAAATGGACATTTGGGGAGGGGAGAATCTAGGTAAACCAAAAACCTTAGCATCTTAGCATAGTTGGAGTCAAACGATGTCATTTTGGTTTCTGAACAGAAATCAGTTTCCGCGTCTGGCAATGTGGTGGGACTCTGGAAATTGTGCCCTGCTCCAGGGTTGGCCATGTTTTCAGGTTTGTTATCGGAAATGTTTTAGGGGTGAATTTTGGCCTTTACTATTACTTTGTTATGATTAGAAAGCAGCATCCTTACACATTTCCCGGAGGTTCAGGTGCTGTTTTTGCCAAGAACACTCGACGCGCGGCTGAAGTCTGGATGGATGAGTACAAGAACTACTACTATGCTAAAGTTCCTTTGGCCAAGTCTGTTCCATTTGGAGAGTAAGACAGAGTGACACTTTGAGAATAATCTCCTAACCAGGAATGAAGATTGATGCGTTTATAATTTCCAGTATTTCCGACCGTCTTGAGATCCGCCGGAATCTCCAGTGCAAACCCTTCAGTTGGTATCTGCATAACATCTATCCAGAACTCAAAGTCCCAACGAAGATGGTGATTGTGAAACAAGGGGCCCTGCAACAAGGACATCGATGCATTGACACAATGGGAAGGACAGACTTCCACGTTGCTCAACTCTTCAGTTGTCACGGGGCGGGTGGGAACCAGGTATAACTGTTAATCCACTTATACTAATTGAATTGAACATTTGTATTTTTGTATTTAATTTTCTATTTTTGCAGGAGTGGTTCCTAATGGAGGATGGCCTTGTACAGCATGACGAACTCTGCCTGTCCATGCCCACTTCGATGTACGTTGGAGCTCCGATTGTCCTCCAGCCTTGCGAGGATGCTTCCAAATGGATCTACGCAAAGACGACTGGACTCCTGGAGAGTCGGGATAAACAAAACTTCTGCGTCTCTGCTAACCCTGACTCACCGGATCTCTTGTCAGCCATTTGCGACCCAGAAGATTACTTGCAAAAGTTTGTTCTCACGTGAGCTAAGGAAGGGGTTAGCACAAAGGGGTCTGTCGAGTGTAGATTAGGCTGAAAAGCCAACAAGTTCCCTGGAGGAGTATTGTCTCAAGTAATTGCCAAATTATCACCGAAGCAAATCCTTTGTTTCAAGTGTCCTCCAACTTTTAATTTGTCCTAACCTTGGTTTACTCTGTGATAACTTTGTTCTGAATCCAAGTTCAGCCTTTCCAAGATTCTCAACGTTTCCCCCTTTACATATACTCATCTAAACATCCTTTGTTTTAATGGACTAAATGAAATTAATCTGATTTAAGTTAAAGGCCTCGACTAAAACTAAAAAGAAGAATCTCACAATGAATCCTTCCATCGGAGGGAAAGCCACTCATCGCCGAGAGATCACAACTCGTAATTTTAAGCTCAAATCCGAGATGAGAATCAAGAGGGAGTTCTTGATTAATTACTATAATTAGCCAAATGATTTTACAAGTGACGGGGGAGATGTTTTTGTAGCAGCTTTTGTTGACTGATTCCTGCTTATAGATTCCTTCCTTGCCATGAAGAGACTTGTCATTTTTATTGGGTAAAATCCAGGGACATGAGTAACCCAAGCTTGGCCTAATTAGATGGTATAAGGACGAGCTCATTCATTAGCCCACTCAGTCAGTAAGGATAAGGTACTGATAGCTAATTATAGATTTAATAGAGTTTAGAAAGTGTAGAGGTAAGGCTAATTATATTAGGAGTTTAAGGACTGTCGTTGAGGTACAACAAAACACCCACACAAGAGGACAATAAATAACTTTGTACCGTTACAAAGTAAACTCCAGTATCAAATTGTGGAAGTAAAAAGTAAAAACTTATTTAATGCTGGCGAGGAATGCGGCTCGACGCTCTGTGTTTTGAAACAAGGCTCGAACTAATTTACGAAGTTCTTCAGGCGTAAAGACAATCGACAGTGGCCCACAACCATTCACCCACCTACATAAGAAACTTACAGAAAAGATTCCACTCTTGTTAATTATTAAAACTACTTACTTTCCCTGGATGTCTCTCATGGAAGCAGTGAGGATGAAAGTGAGCTCGCGGAATCTCTGCCACTTCGGAACTAGTTTGGCAAGCATCACTTGAAGCTCTGCTGGGGATGAAACTCCCTCCCTCTTTTACAAAAAACAAACTCCATTGAATGACTGTAATTGAAATTAGGAGTTTTGAGTCTGAATTACCTTGAAGACATTCGCAGTTTCAATTGCCAATTTTGTGAATGCGTCTGCCAAATGATTTCCCGTATTTGCAGAAATGTCTTCACAGACGAGGACTTTGGTGCAGATTTCATTGAGCGTGTGGTCCACCAGGGTTGCAAGAGCACTTCGCCAAGGACGTGGTGGAAGAATATCAGTGAAAATCCCATTCAGTCTTTCGAATTCAAATGCAATCGACAGGAACTGATGCTCACGCTTCTCTACAAGATCAAAAGTTCAATTGGACTTGGGGAAATGTAGTGTAGATGTATTTGTGAACTTACGCTTAGCTGGTTCTGACTCATCGTCCAAATTGGCCATGGCGTCTGAAATCATTCCATTCAGATGGGTTCGAATAGTCTTCATTGTATAAGCAAATGCTTGCGTTCCTTTCGTTTTGAGGAGTGGAATTAGGTCTTGGCACACTGTAAAAGTAGTTTCCGCATGTTGAGCCAAATACATGCAATTGTTGTGGATCAAAACTATAGAGAAAAAGTATTAATTTATATTATTCATAATACGGACACCTTTTTTAGAATTTAGGTGAAATAGGACTTTTACCTGCCGAAAGTGGGATAAAATTCTTTGCATCTGCCTCTTGCTTGGGAATGTTGACAATGCCAATGAACATGTTGAAGGCATTTGAAATGAAAACCAAATCAGATGGATAATTGGTGCCATACTCTTGCAGGACTGAAACCATGTCCTTAATCGATTGGCTATATAATTTTAAAACCAGTTAACATTAACAAAAGTATGTTCAAAAGTTGAACTTATTTACCTGATTGTGTAAGATTGTTTTTGATATGAGCCACTTCGATTGTATGCAGCCAATTCTTCATCAGGGTTTGAATCAGAGTAGCTCACAGCTTCCTCTGGATCAGTGATTACTGTTCTGTGGAGGTCTGTTAAAATCAGCTTCCGCACACGCGCGAGTGTATCCTCTCGAACTTGCTTCATAAACAAAGAATCGAAATTCGTTTCGAATACGTCAAAAGCAGACGCTTGTTCTTCCGGAAGAATAAAGTCTGGAACAATAAAAAATTTCAAACTCGGAACGTTTACAAGAAACTTTGGTGGTGGGCCAAGTAAGAGCTTTTTGACTTACTCAAGCTGATCAAGTTTTCCCTGAACTCGTGTAGCTGCACGATATGATTTCGTGCTTCAGCTTTGGAACCCTTTGACTCTTGAAGAACTAAGGATTTCAAGCATTTTGTAAACAACTGATCCACCAATGACGATCCTAAAGTGTTAGCCATGTCGGACATCACTTCTGGCTGTAAAAAAAAACAAGTGGGTGAAATAAAAACACAAAACAGTATAATGGCGTTTTACCTTCCCCTGAAAGATTTCATTGAGCTGTTCTAGAAGGCGACAAATGTTCTTGAAAACGAATGCGATGTCGGTGATTGGTGTCTCGAGCTTCTTCACATGGATCAAAAGTGTACTGGAGGATCCAAAAGTCATTGTTGTTTCCGGAACACCGTCTACAGCAGGAGATTCGTAGGGGCTTTCGTAATCAGAGTCCTTCTGGGCTACCAACATCCGCTTCTTGGCACTTTTGCATGCATTGGGAAACGTGGCTTTCACAGTGTAGTCGGGAGTAGAGGCTTTGGATAACAATTCAGTCCATAGTTGAAAACAGAATCGTTCCCAGTGTTTTGAGTAACCATCCAGGCTCTTCAGGGCGTCGATGAGGTTGGGAATGTCATTTCTCCCGATTTCAGGGTCAATCACTAATGTGTTCCTTTGAAACTGGAATTTACGCTCCCATTCATTTATGGCTTGTTCATAAGTTTCTTCTATTCTTGATGTGATTGAAGAATGAAGCCCTCTGACCCATTCTATCTTCTTGAATTCAGACGTGTCCGAATGCTTGATGAGAGATTTGAGGTAATCCTGTGCAGTACGGAGTCTTCTTGCGGCCTAAAGTTACTTACAGTTTAGGTATATTGGTATGATTGAATCGTGTTTGTGTGATTACTAACTACAAAAATGTCCGAAGGGGCAGCGCTTTCCAAGTTTTGCACAACCTCCACCAACTGCTTCAGCAAATGAATGTTATCATTACACGACCTCAACTCCTCCTGAACAAATCCTAGCTCTTCTGTGGATATCGTTTGGGCAAAACTCTGAAACAAAATCAAAGATTCAGAATGGGAAAAACAGAATTTTACCGATGGATGTTCACCTCATTTCCCAACTGTTCTGCTAGCTTTGTGCTTTCATCATCGACTCCCTTCACTTCCAGAAACCAGGCGCTGACACGATAAATGTCAGAATCGAATGAGCCAAATGTTGATTCGAGTGACAGAATCAGTTCACTTTTCAAGCTGGACACCCTCTCATTGATCACTCCCAAGGCATCCCGAAACTGATCCAGTGTCGCATTATCTGTAGGTTATAAAACACGCAAAATTTTCTCTCAATTAGGTTAATTGCTCAACGACCCAGGTCGTTCCTTACCAGTATTCGATAGTACTTCGACAAGAAAGTTGACAGGTGACATCGCTCTGGCCCAGCTGTAACTGAAAAAATGAAGAATTGATAATCGAAAACTCGAGATTAAAATAGCAAGCAAGGGGTACTGATAAAACCGTCAACACAGCGGGAAAGGGGTGGCTAATTTGCAGACTTTCAGATTCTGAATACTCTCATGAATGGAATTTCTTGCCGTTTTTGACAATTTAGAAACATTGTTTTAATTCGTGAAGTAACCAAGTTTGGGGAAAAAACGGATACGTCAATCTATGTATCCACATCCATGTGATATATGAATATGTACCCTAGATATAAAGAAACAATAATTCTAAAATAAAAGAACCCACCCACCCGCCATTATGTATCCGCATCTAATTACTAGCTTACCTTTTGTGAAAGTAAAGGGTGAAGGATTTAAGACTGCTTGTTTTCTTCTGCCAGCCGCAGCCCGCATACAAAGAATGCTTTTCCAGTTGTTCTTCATCCAGTCGGAATGTTCCAGCATTAACCAATAACTTTCTTAAGCTACACATTATTGGCATCGGCAAATTCTAATTCTAACATTTTTTTTTGTCAAAAGTCAGTATTTTAGTGGAACCACTTTTTGGCTTGCAAAAGAAGATTTGAATTGGAAATGAATTACTTCTGGCGGGAATTCCCTTGTTTCTGACCTGGAGAAAATGGATGGTAAAGTGAGTGTGGCATAGTGATTGGAGGTCATTAACAGAAGCACGTGACCTTTTCGTCCTTGCCTGACCTCCATTGCCCTTTGAATTGAATGTTGGTTGTCAATTACTGACGTTAGATTGAGTTGTCCATGTCCTGGAGACATTTGCTGGAGGGTTGATTTCGGGGTATTTTGAGACGCACACTCTCCTCTTTGGGAGCACGCATTTTCAATCGGACGGGAGAGGGGAAGAGGAAGGAAGGAAGAGGGTTTCATTCATTCACTCCTGGAATCAAGAAAGAGGAAAGAGAGGTCAAGTCAGGTCAACTACCAGCTCATCAACTAAGATCATCAAACAGCCCTTCCAACATACCCTAACATCCTTTCTTACCGGCCTACACGCACTGACCCAGTCCCTCAATCAACTGAGGTCAACATATTTATACGCAACTTCCCTCACGGCCTTCACGCACAGGTGAGGACATTCTTATAGATAAAACAGCCATAATCTCCAAAACATTTATTTTGACAACTGACATGGATCAATCAGCAGTGAATAAAATATGCTACAGAAGCATAGGTCTTGCCCATTCCCTCACCTGATTTGTGTGGAAAATGCTAATGAACCTTTCACTTTATGGGCGTGCGTGAGGTATCACCTGGTTGGCCCTTGTTGAAGGTATAATTATATTTGTTTTTAGTTTCAGAGTCTATTGAATGGGATCAAGAGTCAAAGCATGAATGGAGCCTAAACTGGGTTGGTACCAGCCAGAACAGATTGGACCAGCAGTCAAGATTTGGCAGCGTATTTGGGAGCATCAGAAGCCTCAGCCGCCACAATACCAAATGACCCCTGGACTTGCAAATGGTGATTCTCCTCATCAAAGCGATTCCAACACATCTCTCCATATGAGGAAGGAAGGAGGGAGTACACAGCCTGTACAGAATCGGGCTCGGATTTATCGACCTGGTTCTAATAGCCAATCTGAATTTGCTGCCAACGATGGATGTCCATGGCTCGATAAGAGCAAAAGATACAGTGCAGGAATCATTGGGTAAAGATAGACTGTTCTTTTAATGTCCAATTTGACTATCATTTGACCTTATGTATTTCCTCTCAGGTTACATGAAGAGATTGAAGACTTTTTCAACTACATGAGTCCCACTTTGGAGGAGCACAGTGTCAGATTGACAGTTGTCGATCGCCTCAAGAGTTGCATAATGCAAGTATACAAAGATGCTCATGTCGAAATATTCGGTAGCTTTCGAACTGGACTTTATCTTCCCACTAGGTATTAAACTAAAAATCCATTTAGTTATGCAGGTTCAAGGTTCTGACAATTACTTCGTTTTTAGTGACATCGATCTAGTTGTCATTGGGAAGTGGGACAGTAACCGGACTGCACTGCAGGCCATTTCCCAGGCGCTTGTCAAGCGCGGTATAGCAGATGAGTCTACAATCAAAGTTTTGGATGGGGCCTCTGTGAGTTGGATTTCCCACCTCCATAATAATTCTATGGTAAATGACTCTCCTTTTCCGAGTTCAGGTACCGATTATCAAGCTCACTGATAAAGTGACGGATGTCAAGGTTGACATTAGTTTAAACATGACGAATGGGGTTCGTTCTGCCGAGTTAGTGAAACGATTCCGTGCTCGTTACCCTGCCTTACCTAAATTGGTATTAGTTCTCAAGCAATACCTCCTTCAACGTGATCTCAATGAAGTTTTCACTGGTGGTGTAAGCTCATATTCTCTCATCCTCATGACCATCAGCTTCCTACAAGTAAGTGAAAAAAAATCTGGTCGTTGACCTTTTATCTTTTGCTAAATATTCACTTTTTTGTATAGCTTCACCCCCGCATGAATGCCGGGAGTCCGCAGGCCAATCTTGGTGTTCTACTTATTGAATTCTTCGAATTGTACGGTCGACATTTCAATTTCACAAATGTTGCCATTCGTGTCAAGGACGGTGGGAGTTATATTCCAAAGTCAGAAGTGAGTTTTTACTGTTTGGAAATTGAAAATATGTTAATGTTTATTTTTTACTCCCAGTTCATAAAGGGCATGGGTGATGGGAATATGACTGTGACTTCCATCCTGTCAATTGAGGATCCTCTGACTCCAGGGAATGACATTGCTAAGGGATCATTCGGTGCTATGAATGTGAAGGATGCCTTTGAATACGCATACATTGTTATGGTCCAAGGGGTCACCTCCACTCTGGCACAGGGGGATCCAAATAAGCACAGGTAACCAAACCTTATCTTCCATGCTTTTCATTAAAATTATCAAAATATCCTTTGACCTTTAGCATCCTTGGGCGGATTATACGAATCACTGAGGAAGTGGTGAGTTATCGTAAGTGGCTTCGGGACGTTTTTCACAAGTTTCGTGGCGAGCATCAACTTCTCCCAGCAGATGAAGGAGAGGACGAGGGAGAGGACTACGGACAATAAAGGAGCGATGGACACCCACAACAAACATACCAAGTTACAATGAGTTAAGTTTAGGAATTATCTACCAACAGCCTCGGAGAAGAAAGTGTCAGCATCTTCAATTATATTTGTTAATCTTCAGCATTTAAACTTCAGCTTTTCTGTGAATTATTAAAAACGAAATCGCAAACAATTCGGTGTCAATTGGCAAAGAACTAACAGACGATTTCATATGTCATTTTATGGATGTATTTTTTATTAAACCAGTTCAGAATTTAGATTACTTCTTCTTGGGGGCTGGCTTTGCCTTGGGTTTAGCACGTCCGTACTTTGTTTTCTTTGGGACCAAACCACCCTTGGCTTTGGCGTTCTGGAGAAGCTGGAGGTACACGTTCCGACGCAACTTGTTCCTTGTCCGCCTGGCCTTCTGCAGCTTGAACCTCTCAAAGTCTGTCAAGTTAGCCCTCTGCAAAGAGAAAAAAAAATCATTAGCCGTCGGTTCATTGCAAGAATTGAACTCTCAATTTAATCAATCTTTCAATTTCAGTATAGCAATTAGCTTCATATGTCGATCAGTCGGCAATTCCTATAATTTGGATCATCATAAATACCGTCCTCCTCATCCAGTGTACTGGATACTGCAGTGTCCAGTTTCCCTTTACAAAATGTGTATTTTTTTACTTACAATTTTCCTTGCTGCAACACGCTGAGCCCAACGAGATTTCTCCCACTTTTCAGCAATCCCAGCATCTTCCCATGCCTTCTTAACAATCCTGGAAGGTGCAGTCCACGGGTACTTCATTGACAATGTAGTGAGGTGGAGTCGTTTGAGTGACATTTCCTGTCGTGGCACTCCTGTAACCGGTCCATCAACCAAAACCTAGAAAAGAAGAATCTAGATTAGGACTCATATTCGTATAATGGCAAAAGGGTTCGTTTGATGCTATTATATAATTTTCAGTATAGCAAATAGCTTCAGATATCGGTCAGCCGGCAATTCCTATAATTTGGATCATCATTAAATCCTGCAATCAGGACCACATCCATGGCCATAAGAGGGTTATGGACATCAAAGAGAGTATTATAAAGTAACTTACTCTGTTTTGATCGATAATGTTAACAATTCCGACCAGTTTCCCTTCGAAATCTCCATCCGCAATGTATGCCACACGGCCTGTTTCTACAAATTTCCTGAATGCCTGAAAGAAGCACAAATATGAAAATATGAGTTGTTGGTGTGAGCATAGACTTGGGTTAAGTTATGCCCTTGACCTTAGGTCACTTGGAATACCATTAATTGGTTAACTTACCATTGTTAATTGATTCGCCGAAGAAGGATGTCCCACAACGTGTCAAATCAAATGGCTGAATTCTTCCTTGAAATTCACTTTCCAAAAACACTCCAGTTTCAGCACTTTTACTTTTATTTCAACCGCATTTCATAAGTGCCCAAGTTGAATTGGATTCCAAAACTAGGCATGAAAAGGTCAAAATCCTGCCTCTAGATGGCCACTCAGTTCCCATGGAAACTCAAAAACCACGCCAAAGTGAAAGCAAAAGGGAAAGAAAAAACAACTTAAAATCTCCAGTTTTCAGTTCGTCACTTTTTCTCCAGAATCTGCTCCAATTTCCGCCTTTTTGTCCTGTTTTTGTCTTGGTTTTCTTTTCATTCTTCGAATCCCAATTTAGTCCCTGTCGTTATCCGCTGATTAACGTTAACGTATATCATGGATTGCTGTGGAATCCCCATCCGGGGACACACTGTGGAGACCCAAGTGACCCAAAGCCCGGTCTATGTGGATGGAATCACGATGCAGGTTGCGATGAACCAGTTCGGTGTCCCTGGACCATCCAAGTACGACCCGGACCGGAAATGCAAGCCATGTTGTCTTATGGGCTTTGGGAACTACTGCGGACGGACTGCGGAACAGAGATTGGCTGAAGCTCACCGACGAATGAACAATCGAATCTTCTTCATGGGCATTACAGCACATGGGTACCAACAACCGGTATTGGAAAGCATTAACCCTGACCCAAAGTATCGAGATGCGTACGAAGGGAAACCGGAAGTGTCCTACTTTGTCCCAACACCGGCAGAGGATGAAGTCATTGACTGGGATAAAGTGGCGGAGAGGTTCCGAAGCATTGACGTCTACAGTGGACTTGTGGATGGGAAGAATTACGGACGAACAAATAGATTCCGACAACACAAGATTCGACACACCAGAAATCCTAATGGTAAAACAAAAATATAACTTTGCTATAAGTAATGGCGTCTACTAACTGTTGTCTGCGCTTGCTGATAGGGACGGAGGCACGCTTTTGTATTCCACTGACGGCTGCCATGAATCATGGGTGGTGGACACGGGATCTTGATCAATTGAACTGTACCAAGTGGTATGAGCCACGGACACGAGCTCCGATTATTCGAAGTGACATCACAAAGTAAGATATTATCGCATTTTCAAATTCATTTTCTAATCACTGTTAACTTTCTTAAGGTTTGTGGACGACATGTTCCACCACGATCCATCATTCATGCTCTTCTAAAACTCAAGAAATTAATCAAACACATAAGACACCAGTCAAGAGACAAAATTACAAAAAGTAAGAATGATGGGAACGCAAAGCTACAAAAACAATTTATAACAACATGAACGTATTAATCCAAAATACTCAAAAAATCTGAAACAATGAAATTGAATTTGTCCAAAACTTTGACTACAAGAGTAAAAATTAAACTTCACGGTTGTTTGCCTGCGATTTTGGTATTGTGGACGTGGGAAATCACAGCTTTCTTTTCTAATTATGAAGGCATTTGTAATAATCGATTAATTTGAGATTAACGAACTTTTGAAATGCTTCTAGAAATCCTGGGGATTTTCTGGGAAATTGGGGGAAGCGAATGTTTACGGACATGACTTTGCATGGCATATTTTTAGCCTATCTGCGTGTTTGAAGCGTCGCGATGGACCCCATTGCTCATTGTTCTTTTATAATGCAAAACTTTGTTCTTCTGGAAAACTGGTTTTATAGAAATAGAAAGTTGGAGGAACTTAGTATGCTTTAGAGCCAAAGTTTCCTTGAATCCAGTTCTAATTCTGGAAGTAACGGTTAAAGAACCGGTTTCGTGTCGGTGAGGAAAAGCGGTTAAGCATTGTTGAATTGACCTGCACTATAAATGTAGCCAAGCAATGCTTCAGTCGTAGTTCAGTATCATTTGTCACTAGAACTCCTACAAAAATTACTGGTGCCGGTTTGCCATGCTTCAGATAACAGATTTCGAGCTGGAAAATGAAGGAGTCACCGTGAAGGAGGAGGATTCAGAAGCTCAACCCTGCACTTTTACTATGAATTTGCAAGAGATTGATTTACCTCAAAGGTAAATCCCAATTCCTTGTTGTTTCTGCCTTAATGAAATGCAAATTATTTTGATAAAGCGTAGCCATCTTAGTTTTACAGTCTATTTCTCATGTCAGACCCTTTCAAAAGTTTGGGCATATAATAATTCAACGTCTAGAATTTGAAAATCGAAATATGTAAGCCACTTGTTCACCTCATACAAATACCTCATACATCGTTGAACGAAAAGTGAGGTAAAATTAGTTAATAATTAATCACATCTACCTTCATTTATAGGATGGATGCGGATGTAGGATTGCAGCAAATCCTGGGTAAGATCAAGGCGCACACACCTCATGGATTTGGAGACCTAATAGGGAAGCTTCAGGAGCTGCAACCAAATCAATCAAAACACAAACAAATTTATAACTTGATGACTACACTTGCAAGAAGTGGTAAAGACCAATTTCCAGTTTATATTTATCTTTGAAGCCTGCAAATTGATATTTTTAAGGTGAAGAGCGTGGTTTTTGACATTTGTGTCCAAGGGCCAATGATGATACCTCAGACAATACTTGAACATTATACGGACCATCCACCGAACTTAAAGGATTTCATGAACGTCTTCTGGAGGCAACGAGCGTTAAATGCCAAAAAAATTGGGTTTACTGCCACCCGGAGTCCAGGGGAAGCTATTCAAATTATTTCAAAAATAATCCAACTGGTACAAAATAACAATGTTTATAACGCTTATGTAAACTAATGAAAAACGTTTTAGATTTCAAGGATAATAGAAGCCAAGTGCTTCGTCGGGAAAATGGTTAGACGAGACACTTTTGAGTGCCCTGAAATTGATCTGTTATAAGAGTCCAACACTGCCACACGGATTGAGGGAAGCGTCTGGAGGGGGTCATTGACCTCTATCAAAAATATTGAATGCGACTTTGGAATTTTAGTGTTATAAATTCCATCACAGTTTAATTTAATTTTGGTTATGATATACCTTGGGTTATGATAGAGTTGTTAATTATTTGAGATTAATTTAATAATTGTTTCCAGAAAATTCTGATTGATTTGTACCTTATGTAAATTACGTATACGAAAATAGTGAGGGTTTTTTAACTCATTTTTTGTGGTTTATTCTGGTTTCCGATTCTTATACTGTGGATCCCAAAAAAGTTGACTTTTCTGGTAAATAAATAAACGTGCACTTTGTCCACCTGTTTTGATGAAAAAGTTAATTATTAATCACAGAAAGTAATCTTGGTCCCTGTCTGCTCACCACCCAAGGAAGTCACTGGGTCATCAACAAGTGCCACCCTACGCCACCTTCCATTTCCATTGTTTTCTTCACTTGGCTCCAATTGCCAATCGTCATTTTTCCTTATTTTATTGGCAGCATCCACATCTGGTATTTGGTAAGTTACAATCCACCATTAGATTACCATAAACTAATTGGTATACTCATGTACCAGAAGCAAATAATGCATTGGACAGTACACAACGAAGGTGGGCCACGTCGGGTCAACCATGCAGGAGCAGTGGTAGGATCCCTCATCTACTCATTTGGTGGGTACTGCACTGGAGACAACTACTCGGTCATAAGACCTATAGACGTACATGTCCTCAATCCAGGTGCACAACACACGTTTACAATTCATTTTATAGTTAAGCTCAACAATTTGCTAAAGCTCTGTTTCTCTTTGTTTATTATAGCTACATACCGATGGAAGCTCATCACTGTACGGAATGAGCCTTCCTTCACTCCTTTCCAGCGTTATGGTCACACAGTGGTGGCTTACGGGCAGTACATTTATCTCTGGGGTGGGAGGAATGATGAAAATGCATGCAAAACAGTCTACCGCTTCGACACAAAGACACTCAAGTGGGAGAAACCAAAAGTATTCGGAGCTATCCCAGGTGCTCGTGACGGGCATTCGGCAGTGGTGATAAGGAACCAAATGTTCGTCTTCGGAGGATACGAAGAGGAGGCTGGTCTGTTCTCTCAGGAAGTTTTTGCTTTCAATCTCAAGACACTTACTTGGTCATTCGTCCCAGCATCTGTAAGGACATGTCAGAAAGAAATAAATGTTCGGTAGCTCAAAACTGTATTTTCAGGGTCAACCTCCGTCGTACCGTGACTTCCACACAGCTACAGTCTACTTGGACCGCTACATGTTGATATTCGGAGGTCGTGGTGACTTGCACGGACCTCTTCATACCAGATCTGAATTGTACTGCAACACGCTCGTGTGTTTGGATGTTGAGAGGCAAGAATGGTATCGTCCAACCACGTCTGGAGTCGTGCCTGCAGGTCGTCGCTCTCATTCTACATGTAAAATAATTTACAAGAAATCCCCTTCTTCATATTCGTAATCTAATGAAATATTTATTATTTTTTGCAGTCATGCACAATGGATACATGTACATGTTTGGAGGGTACAATGGCGCATCGGATCAACATTTTAACGATTTCTATCGTTATGATCCAGGTAAGGTTGATTGATACATTAGATTCTGGATTATGTTTAATTTTGTTCCATTTGTATCTACAGAAACTATGGAGTGGAGGGTAGTTGAGCCCTTTGGTGAAGGCCCTGCTCCACGCCGTCGACAAGGCTGCGTCGTCCTCGAAAACCGTGCATTCTTCTTTGGAGGAACAAGTCCAGTCATTGATGCGGAGAACGTTGATGACGACGTGGAAGAAACAAGCCTAGTTGATCACGATGATCTCTTCGTCCTCGACTTGGGTGAGTAGACTTATGCTCTAAATTATTAATCAGTGTATTGGAAAAATCTTTTTTATCCAGATCCTTCGCTAAAAACTCTCTGCCTCCTGTCCATAATTGATAACAGCTCGAGACTGGACACGACAGTATTACCCAGGGATCTGAGACACGAGCTGAGTTGGATGGTCACAAAGAATCAACTCACGACTCTCGCCAGTGGTTGAAAATTAAAGGGGAGGAGCTCAGTTAGTGTGTTAGAACAGCCGTGTGTTCTTGCTGTGAACAAAAGAATTTTTCAATAATCATTTACTTGGAAGCAATCGGATTAAAAGAAGCTACTCGCACTATTCTTCATTTAAAGTAATCAATCACTAAAATAATTGGTCAAGTGATTCTACGGTGACGACTGACTTGTTGTAAGTCCATCTTGTGGAGGGTACGTGTCCACTCTTGTCCATGTCTAGACGAGTGTGGACAAGAGGGTGAAGGGTGGCTCCGTTGTCACCTCGACTCAGGCTCACAAGAAATTAGACAAAAAGTCTCTTTTGTTTGTCATTCTCAGTTGTCAGTTTGATTTAAATATCAGAGGTCACGAAATTGTTAGAAATTGAAGTGCTAACTCGCTACTAACTGATTCTAGGAATGGGTGACTTCGTGACGGTTCTAGTGGACATGGGATTTGATCCTGCCAAGTCGTAAGTCAAAGGACCTTAAGTTGTAATCCTTCATTCGACAAAAAAAAAAGTTAATTGATGATTTTATATCTTCAGGAAAGCAGCTGTGGACGCCACAGGGAACACAAGTATTGAAACAGCGATGGAATGGATCCTGTCTCACCCAGATGATACTCCGAGCGACGACCAAATTGGCCAAGAACCGGTAAAGCCAGCGGCTGATGATGTCGTTCGATCGTACAAATGTGAAGAGTGAGATCCATTTATAGCATTCATCAGGTCACCTCAGTGTCAATCGATATTTTATTGCAGCTGCGGAAAACAGTTGAAGAACGAGACGGAAATGGAATTTCATGCAGCTAAAACCCAGCACACGAACTTCTCAGAGTCCACTGATGAGAAGAAACCATTGACAGCCGAAGAAAAGGCAGCACAGCTGAAACGGATCGAGGAAAAGTTGAAGGAGAAACGAATTGAACGTGAAGCAAAGGAAAAGGAGGATGCCCTTGAAAAGGAAAAGTTCCGAATCAAGTCAGGGAAGGACTTGCTCGAAGCCAAGCGCAGAATCGAAGACCAACAAATGAAGGAAATCGTCGAAGCTCGACGACGGGAGAAACTCGAGGATAAAGCAGCCCGTGACCGGGTCAGGGCTCAAATCGAGGCAGACAAGATCGCTAGAAAGGCAAGGCAAAGTGGGAGTGAGACAGCTGTGTCAGAAGTTGAGATACCCCCTCCAGTGACACCTCAAAAGCAGACTCCACCGGGTGAAAAGAAGGAATACAAACATACTAAGATCCAGGTAATGAGCATAATATTTGCTCAATTTCTTCGTTGGTCTTCAATCTTTGGTATCATTTTAGCTCCGCCTTCCGAGTGGGAAACAACTTGTCCATTCGTTTGGTGTTCAGGAGTCACTGGCGGCAGTACGCCTCTATGTAGAAGTAAACCGTGACGATGGGATTACCGAGCCATTCAACCTCATGACCACATTCCCACGGAAAGTCTATGAGGGAGATGACTACGACGCCCCACTTGGTGCACTTGGTGAGTCTCTAAATTATTAAGCTGTTATTCAGGAATTGACTGATTGAACTCTGAATTTATTCTCAGGTCTCGTCCCTTCAGCTGTACTCATTGTCACCAGAGCCGCCTAAATCTGTCTTCCACTCACCAAAGCTCGTCTTACATCCGCACAAGTTATCAACATAAGAATGGAAAACTAAATCTATCCAAAAATGAGAAAAATCTCAATAAATGCTAATGTTACAAAGACGTAAGGTGTAATGATGGCTGATTTTTTAGCACTATACCCATGATTAAAACTGAATTTATTCGGAGAAGTCTATACGGATGTTGGAAAGCGGACAGTGGGAAGATATATAATGTAATGAAGTGTCTTGATAAGAAAAGTAAAGAACTCTCAACATTGTAAACGAGGCTGCCGATGAATGATCACGATAATTTAGGAGATTCCAGCTGAATTGTCACTGGTCCGTCATTCGAGAGATCTACTTGCATCAGACTACCGAATTGGCCCTCTAGAAATAATTATGATTAATCCCGATCCTGAAAGATCAGAGTAAATGGCACATAATGTAGGTAAGGTACCCTTGATTAGATCCGGTTTGTAAGCGCTTCTTAGCTTCTCCATGAATTTATCAAAGAAGTCTTTTGACAGAGAGGCAGTCATGGCTTGGTGGAAGTCAGGACTATTCCCTTTTAGAACATTGTACAGGGTAAATTGACTCACACACAGGATCTAGAATACAAGCATAACTATTTAAAATGAGTTGGAGTTAAATCAGCGGATGATTACCTCGTAGTTGTTATCTACTACGCTTCTCTGCCATCGCTTGTCCTCTGTGTTTTCCCATATTCTGAGCTTTAGAATCTTTTTTATCCTGTTGAA
This sequence comes from Pseudachorutes palmiensis, assembly GCA_009869845.1. Taxonomy (NCBI): domain Eukaryota; kingdom Metazoa; phylum Arthropoda; class Collembola; order Poduromorpha; family Neanuridae; genus Pseudachorutes; species Pseudachorutes palmiensis. The sequence goes on from VNWY01000346.1 coordinate 44,335, forward strand.
AATACAAATTGAATGACGAATAAATCTTTTGACATTTGATGAATTTACAGAGTTTACATGTATTCGATGTCCTTGTCGGTGTCGTCTCTTGAGATCCCAACTAGGACACACATACCCCTTCCAATGGAACTAATCAACTCACCATCCACTGTACACAAAGTAATTAAAATGATTAAGTTTACATCATTTTGTCACGTTGTTAATCTTTTACCGGTGACCTTAGCTTGAGCAACACGCTGGACTATGGCTCGCATCCTTCACCTGTAAAAAAGAAAAACCATACAGCAATTGATTGATTACTTGAGAATATTTAATTACTTGATCTGGTTGATCTTATTATAATTAACTCTCAAAAGAAAACCCTCCAAAAAACAGCTGCCCATGTGGCCTCAATCCTCAATGCCTCAAATGCTCCCTTTAAAATGCCCAACTGTGGGGCGATGGGACAGAGGTCAAGCGAGGTCATACGGGGATGTTCTACAACAACCAACCGAGAATTGCAATTGTATTGAATTTAAAACAATTGATTAAAAGAGAGGTCGACCGTCGATCCAGTCAGTATGAGTTATACAGAAAGTGAACGGTAAGAAGGCCTTGTCTTTTTGTGGCATAATCCAAAACTAATTGTTAATAAATTGTTCCTTTTATTAGGAAGCTAACGAATGAGGATTTCCGGAAGCTGTTTATGACCCCCCGACATGGGGACAAAGGGTCATCGAGTCACCAGAGTACGAGCAATGAGTTCGCCACACCTGCACCTCCCGACGGAGGGTCAACAATTCGAAGGCATCATCATGACAAGGAAAAACATGACAAGCGGAAGAAGAAGAAGCAATTCTACTCCAAAATTAAGCGTGAAGAGGATGAGCAAATGGCTGAATTGGCCCGGAAGTACCGGGACAGAGCAAAGGAAAGGAGGGACGGAGGGCCCGATAGCAAACCAGATGACTTGATTACAGCACAAGGAGCTTACCGGGCTGTGGCTCCGGACTTCAGGGGGTAAATTCATCACAGTTTAACTTCACATGTTCCATCACACTGACATTGTTCTTTTTAGGAACGTCAACGCTGCCGAGAGGAGGAAACAAATGATCCAGGAGTCAAAGTTTTTGGGTGGTGATATGGAGCATACTCATTTGGTCAAGGGACTTGATTATGCACTGCTCCAGAAAGTCAAGAGTGAATTGGATACGAAAGAAGAAGAGGAAGTGCCAGAACAGGAAGAGGAAGGGGATGAAAAGGTCATTGCGAAAGATGCTCCTGCTTCAGCACCTTTGGATCAAGAGGGAGGATTCCGTACAAAATTGGCGAGGAATATTACTCGTGTACTTTTCCAAAGTGCACCGCCGGAGCGGAATGAACTTTTTGTTACAGGTCGAATGGCTTATGTAATGGACTTGGAAGATGAGTTTGCTGAAAGTGATGTTCCTCACACACTCATTCGAAGCAAGGCAGAAGTGCCACACGCCCAGGTAAATACATTTTGTCCTTGCTTTAACATTATTACTAAATCATGTGGTAATTTCACAGGGCCAAGCCACTCTGACGACGAATGACATCGTCATCAACAAACTGGCGCAAATCCTTTCCTATCTTCGATCAGGATCGAAATCTTCAAAGAAGCAAAAGAAACCAACAACCTCAAAAGGATCCAAACCACAAGAAGTAATCTTCGCGGCGGCTCACGATCATCAATTTATTGAGATTTGATTTGCCATTTCTAGGTACCGCGTACCACCAATGAGCGGAAAGGGAATGAGGAAGACAGCATCTACGGAGACATTGGGGACTACGTTCCTTCCAAATCCAAGTCTTCTTCTAGCAAGTGAGGAAATTTTTTTCTAAATGTCAACTTGTTTACCCTGTTTAATCTTGTTACTTTAGGTCTGGTGGCCACTCTTCCGGAAGCGGACGAGCTCAGTACTTTGAAAAACCAGCTGACGAGGAGGACCGTGAAGTTGTGCTTGAGATGCCAAAAATTTCACGAGATGAGACCCGAAGGAGGGACCGAGAAGCCTGGGTCAGTGAGGACAACAAGAACGACACTTTCGGCAGCATCCTGAAGAAAGACGAAAAGATGCAGACGAAGGCGCAGAAACTGATTTCTAAGATGAACGCCGTGCCCGAAGGATATGCAGAGTGTTACCCTGGATTCGACGAGATGCACGATGCCATTGACGATTCTGACGATGACTTTGACCAAACTGATTTTTCCAAGATGGACCCCGGGAAGAAGAAAGGGACTGTTGGGCGGTGGGACTTTGACTCTGTGGAAGAATACTCTGAGTACATGAGCAACAAGGAGGCACTGCCAAAAGCAGCTTTTCAATTTGGAGTCAAAATGAACGACGGAAGGAAAACGAGGAAGGCCAACAAGACAGAGAAGAATGAAAAGGCACAGTTGGATCGGCAGTGGAATCAAATCCAGCAGATCATGAGCAAGCGCAAAGGAGAAGGGGCTGGAGAGTAAGTTGCTTTTACACCCTAGGTTAAAATTATTTCAACAAACTATTTTCTTTTTCTGCAGGGAGCCGATTGCAAAAACTCCAAGAATATAGTCATTCGGAGTGAAAATTGGATTGGAAATTGTAATCACGGATTTAGCCCTGTTTAGCTACATCTTCAAAATTTCAATAATTTAAATACAGCTTTATTAATAGCTTAACAATAAACCTTTACCTTAATTCCGTAATGGCGGAGAGCATTATCACATTGGTCGGCCACTTCGTCTGCGAATCTAACTCGAATTAAAAGTTTACGGTATTTTACACCTCGGGATTTGTCATAGAAGGCCGGAAATGGGTTGGTGAGCTACAATTAAAAAGTTACAAGGCACCTAAGCTTGAGCTGTTTTGGAGCGTTTTTTAGTGTCTGAGGAGCACTTCGTTCCTTGGCCTGGACGCTCTTCTATAGAGAACGTAGCCACTTGCAGCGATTATAATTAGAACTGGAATCCCAAAGCCAATTGACACTACGAGGATCACCAGGAGGGACACGTAGTCTTCAGGGGGTGTTCCAAATCCAGCCATATGAGTCCTGTAGACAAAAAAAATGTTTTTACTATTTTTATTTTTATACACAAAGTTCCACTACTTGAAAATCTGTTGTTTTTACCAAGAGATATGTTGAGTTTTCTTATAGAACCCATCTTTGTTAGTCCCGAATGAAATATTGGCAGCCTGGACGAGAAGAGCGTCAAGATGGGCTCCGTAGTAGGCTGTCATGAGCGAATTATCGCTGAAGTTGGTAGCATTGAACACTCCGTAGGAAGTGACATCGACGGAGTCTGTGATGTCACGAGACTTTTGATGTGTAGCAAATGGGTTTCCACTGGATGTAACTCTGGTCATACTTCCCAAGTATCGGAGTTCGAATGTTCATTGTGCTAAACACACCGGGTGTGTGTTCATCATCAAGTGTTTCCACACGCTCCAACCTCATTCCAGCCTTCCTTTTTGATCCCTCTTCTTCATCCCCTTGGACAATGGCGAGAGTAAAAGCAACTCGAGTATTATTTGGATTCTCATCCGGGAAGTTCATCTTCACCTGGCTAAAAGCAATGTCAACTTGGCTCATGTTACTATTGTGCAACATGTACGGCAAGATCTGGCTGTAGCCGTCGGATTCCTTTGCTTTGACCTAAAAAAGATGCCGTAATGAGAATGTTGAAGGTTTTAAAGCAATGATTTTAAAATGGCTTACCACAACACTGAAGAAACCGTCGTCACCAAGGCTATGATTCTTATACATTTTCGATATGAACGTGAATTCGGCATCTGTGGTGTCCTGGATGGTGGCAAAGTCTTGTCGTTCCCATGAAAAGTACTTTGTATCATAGGGCGTGACATCAGTCTGATTAACCAAGTCAATTCTCACATCGTCATCGGCATCATTGTAAATCCAGACCTGAACAATTAACATTTAGCTTCTGTGATTGTATGACTCGATGTAGTGTCAATTTTACCTGACTCAGAGAGTACGCAAAAGTGTAAACTGGTTGTGCGCCACTGAATGAAAGCGCTTTGCCTCCTCCTTCAGTAAGGAGTTCTTCCCAATCGACGACTAAATTACTGTCACCCACCGTCCTTGCAAGTAAGAACGAAGGTGTTCCTATGAATGCCCAGACAAAATGGAGCGAGTCTTCTGTTCCATCTGATTTTATATGAATTAGTGAGGTGTTGGTCCACGTCGTGCAGTTGATACCCTGGAATTCGCAGTCTGGATTTATATGGATGTGTAACTGGAAAAAAGAGCATTCGTTATAGACAACGTTTAAACATAACAACGAGTTCGTGACTTTACCTCTCTTGATAGGGACAAAACTAGCCCAGGTAGAAGAAACATACCAAATTATGAGCAGTAGTACCTTCCACATCATCTTTTGCTTGATTTCTCTACAATTTATGGTATCCAAGAAAAAGAAAGAGTATTACATAACAAAGGGAATTAAAAGTGGGTGGAATTAAAATTGTGTGGTTAAAATGACTCATCCGTCTTACCAAAGAGATTAGATTACATAAACACAATACGCTGGGAAAAGACGTCCGGTCAAAGGTCAAAGGTGATGTTCTCACTAGCCTCAACTAAAATATCCCAACTTCTGACGTTAAACTCTACAATTAAAATCGAAATCACAATTATTATTAAATTAAATAATTAAAAGTTGCCCTAAATTTTTTTCACAATTTATTTATTGTTTTTAATTTTGTTTTCCCCCTTTCCCACACTTTGGAATTCCCATTTTCCCCCATCCAATGACGCCACGGTTCTCATTCCGACGTCTCTGCGCAGACTCAGTTTAAGTGTGCTTAATGGAGTAGACTGCTGCTGGATGAAAATGATGAAGATGACCTCTTGTAGCTTTTGGCACAGCCGACAGTGCTGAGATTATTCGCCGTTTCACGCAGCATATGAAATCTAGGAATGGTGCAAGCGAGATCTTCCATTGTGTTGATAATTTCGTTTGGTGTTTGCAATGACGCTTGGCTACAGCGAACAACATTTGGAAGACGATGAAAGTGATCAAGGATGTTGATTCCTGCCGTGAAGGTAATCCCTGAGCCAATAGTCAGAAATTTTGAATTTGTCTCAGAAATTTTGAATTTGTCTTTCTTAGTTCAATATTCCAATGCAACATGTGCTTAAGCTGTATTAAGCTTTTATGCTTTTAGTATTATGCTTTTAGCACAGACTCATTGCCAATGGCAATTTTCTCGCGTAATCCTCGGTAGGATGGAAGCGTCTCGAGCCGCAATCGTAAATGGTGTTTCCAGCTGTAAAGTCTTGACAAACTAGCATGTATTTTGCCACCTCAGGGGTCCAGAGGTTCGAATTGGACATGATTTCAGCTTGCTTCAATACTATTAGTATTTGAATACGAAGAATCTCACCATTCGTATAATCAAGAGCTTCCTGTAGTCCAAGTTTTTTATCCGCCATGATGACGGATACAATATTGAAATATGTACCGCTCAAATACTCTTTCCGGAAACTGAGGACGTCGTTGACGTAAGAACTCATAAGAACATAAAGTCGGGTCAGCTCAATGAAATCCGGGTGTCGTACTTGAAACCTCTCCAGATTTATATTCATCAGCCTCTCTCCCATCACAAAGTAAGCAACAGTTTCTGAATTCCTGTAACGAAAGTCTTCGTATGATTCCAGGCTGAGAATCTTATTGTTTTTGATCATCCAATCTTGTTCGTCATGAGCATTTTGGTATGCCAGTATTCCCTCATTCCACCTTTCCACTTGATGCGGGTTGAAGTCTAAGGAATCCCTGAATTCGTCTACAGCAGACCGGTATTGGCTTTCCCGTTGGAGGGCGTTGGAATTCCTTCGACCTTCGACCTTCGACGAGCTGTCGAAGGTAATGTGACGATCGACTATATTGTCCAATTCAGAGGCGTAGATATTAAGCATTGCAGCTTCCAACAGGCCTTCCTCACTCACCCTTGGAAACATTAATGCGGCATGCTTGGCACAGTCTTCGATGCGCAACTTCTCAACTTCTGTGGATGTCATTTGCAATCGTTCTGCCACCAACTTGTACGCCTTATCAGCAACTTTGTCCAGGTGAGGGTTGCAGGAACCGGTCCAAATTTCACCAAAGTCATGGACAATGTATCTTTTATCCTTCAACAGGTTGAATTGTTCTTTGTCGTATTTCAGATATTGTTCCTGGCGGGCAGATGACATGTTTTAATGAATCTATTGACTGCTCAGGCAGTAAAAGTCAATAAGCTGGATTGGGAGACTGACTGTGAGAAAAATTACTTCTTTTATACCCAAAGATGGGAAAGGGAAACCATTTCACTGAATCGTGAATTTACTACAAAATAGGAAAAATTTTAGCATAATTAATTAAAGTCGGGTTTGTTCTTGGGAGAGATGGGATACCCTCCTAGAAACCCATGCCCTTTGCATAGGTAGAACTTTGTTGGCAGCCTTGGAGTCGAGTTATATAACGAGGGTTGAAACGTTAATTAATTTA